>JAGFNK010000176.1:0-96096 GCA_025769875.1 Russula earlei | reverse complement strand
TTCACTTTACCGCCTGCAGACGCTGCATTAACGACGTCTCCTCCCATGCCATCTTGGCGTTCGGTTCTGCGCCGAGGTCGATTAATCCCCGCACGATGTCGTCGTAACCCTGTCGCGATGCTATGTGTAATGGAGTCTGACGCAAGCTGCCACGACCCGTCACGTCAGCACCATGCTCCATTAAGAGCAGCATGTACCGGAGTCATGTGCATTCCGCCCCGAGCATTGACATCCGCTGGATGGGCATCAATGAGGCGCTCAGAGGTGTCACGGAAACCACAGAGTGCAACGTAATACAATGGGACTGCATCTGGTGGTTCCGGATGTGCGGTAGAGTTGGGGAGTTTTCCATCTATATCGTACACCCAGATCCAAGCGGCAAAGTGCGGCCTGCCATTGTCGAAGAGGCATGCCATGCCATCTTCAATCTCCGATTCTCGAACTGCGCATGGTCAATCCAGTGCTGAGCCGCATACGATGCCAAGGGGAAATTCTTCAATTTCATTTTGTCAATTCCATCGTCCAGATGAAGGAGTACGCTGAGGCAAGCTCTAGCCATGAGAGTATGTGCCTGTTTTGGGAGCATATGAAAGTAGGAAACATGGCCCGAATTCGCGGTTCGATTCGAGGTCAAGTATTCTTTCACAGAGGAGTGCGAGAACTGCGCGACTTGTTTGCCATCGACATCGACAACAGCGATTAGAGTAGAACAAGCCGACAGCACAGATTCTTCTGCTTTCTCGGGACGCCAAGCATTGAACTGGGGAATTGATTCTTCATTAGGTTGGATGGCAAAAAGTTCTGCAAGTTCCTCGACTCGAAGTGACGGACAGATACGACGAGACATTGGAATAGACGACGGGCATAAGCCCATTTCTCTATATCGATTGCCTGTAATGTCTGTTTGTATGTGCCATCCAACGTCGCGGGTAATTCTTCCAAAGTACGTCGAATTACCTTCACCCAGAATCACGAACAACACGAACGCCGATGGGCGCCTGGCACCTTCCTTGCTGCTTTCCGCGCGCAGAGGGCAGCCCTACTCTGTTCGATTACTGCTTGTGGCTCTCGCTCGATCCCGACAACGACGGCACGGCCATTTGGGTCGAGAGAAAGTTCGACGTGCGCAGGAGCGGCGCGCGGGGTGTCAGAGCACTTTTTTCATTCCACTTGCGCCAGACGCTGCGGCGCGCACGCCTGGGTTGGCGGTATTCGAGTGTACGCCGTTGCACGGCGTGGATGACGATATTGAAAAGTGCGTTACTTTTAATAAAAAGAAGTGACGTTCCGCACGTGCACCTATCACTCGCCCACTGTGATCGCGATCGCGTAGGAGATTCTGAGTCTTGGATGACTACGTGAAGTGATAGAGACATTTCCTGAGGATCGAGATCTTATTCTTTCTGTCTTGAAAGCTGTTTGCAAGGCTGTACCGGTACTACACTTAAACGAGACAGGCCGGCGATTATGAGGTGAAGGGAATCATAGAGTCCCACGCGGCATTTTCCTTGTCTACAACAAAGGACATGGGCGAGAGGTTTGGGCAAGTGCTGAGTTCGATGGACTTGGACACGGCCGGTGGGCTCGTGGAAATCCTGTCCCGTCAAATCAATCGACTGAGGCATATTTATCTGTCGTCACGTCAGAGCATTTACAACTGGTCCTCGCTCCATTGAATGAATTTGCTTCGCATCGGGTAGCTAGATGCTCCGCCGATAATGAAGGCGAAGGTGGGTATTCGCGAACCTTCCTGGACCTACGAGCTAATAAGAATTAATTAGTGTGTTGGGTTGTTTTCAGTCAGCAAGGCGTTCGAGGTGCTAGTCACAGTCTTGATGAATCAGCAAACTCACATCCGCTCCCGGAAATAGGGCTGGATGGGGTAAAGTCTTCGAGGTGAGTCAAGAGCTGCATCAGTACGAGTTTACTAATCCACGAGGTGCTCGATGAGGTACATGATGCCGCATTTCGGTGGTTAGAACATAGGAACTTCGCACGCCATCGAGAGAGTTTCGGATGATGTTACAGTTCTATCGCATTCAAGCAAGCACCGGTATACCATTCACCCGGCTTCGTCCCCAAGAGTTTCCACTGACTGCGCTTTCTAGATTTTACGACCTATCTGTACGATGTATCGAAGGCGGCGTGAGGATCGACTGGGCAGTTCGGTATCCTGTGCCGAAGCGTGATATCGAGGAATCAAAGATGGAGGTAGAAGGCGACGGGTGAAGCGGGGGCACAACTACGCTCCATAATCCTTTCTCTCACACGGCCTAAACGACCCCCACCAGACGAGGACGACGAATGGAGTGTGTGGATCGGCCGTTGTGGACTTTTAAATTCTGGCTGACAGGTTTCAGCCTATCCCATCCTCGAAGTCGTCCTCGACGACCTGGCTCTAACCGGCAGCAACGAACTCATTCCGCCGCCGTCTCCCGCGCTCGCCGTCCACGTCTGTGACCACGATCGTTAGCGAGGACAAGTCGCAGGATGTAGTCACGGTGGGGATGCTCCGAGCGCTGTCGCAAAGCGTGCTTCAGGACCGACGTGGGGGCCGACAGGGGAGCGATATTCAAAGTGTGATGTGCAGTGGGAGGATATATCAACGATTTTCTGCTGCCTGGCTGTGCGAGGGGAGAGCATCCCAATTCGGGTTCTCAAAGAGGTTTCCTGATAAGGAAAATCTCACAGACTATCGCTCTGGCTTTTCAGCCACAGCGAACAACTCGTTCAACAACGTCCCCGCCTCCCCTTCAGTTAGCAAACGGGCCATCCCTGCCTTGATTGCCCCCGTCTTAAGAACACCCAAGTATCAGAACCGCCCCGTTGCTCTCCCTTGAGAGCGCTCAGAATTGCGGAGTCAGCGGGTGTTGAATCCTAAATAGGCTCTCACTCATTTCGCCCTCCACCCGTAAATCTTCCTGCTCGGTGAGCCAACTTTGTTCTCCAAACTTTCTTTTGGTGGCTGATCACCTTTCCTATCTTCATCTCTTCATCTTGTCTGCGTTTACCCTCCAACTCTACACCATGTCAACCGATTCATCTTTGTTCGCCGTGCAGCCCACGACGCATGTCATCACCCCCCGAATCTCATACCAACACCCAAGGTTCCTCCACGACATGGACAGAGCCACCTTGGTCGGGCTGGATTGAGACCACTGGCGACGCTCTCCTCATCCTCGAGGCTGCGCGGCGTGGAATGATCCCACGCGTCACCCGGCGTCTCGTCGACTCGGAACGCAAGATGATCACCTCCGGCTCCGTTTTCGTCTTTGACGAAGACGAAAGCGGCATCAAGCGTTGGACGGACGGATTCTTCTGGAGCCCCAGCAGGATACTCGGAAATTTCCTCCTCTACCGCGAGACGGAGAAGCGGGGCGCGGGCCATAGGGGCCCTCGCAATGACGCGGACCAGGGCGAGGCAGCGAGCGGAGACGGGCAAAAGTCAGAGGGTCAGACGCTCAGCCGCCCGCGCGGGGAGACGACCCGGCTGGGGATTGACAGGCAACGTGAGCGGAGCTTGGTCGGAAGCTTGACAAACAGTTACAAGTTCAAGCCGGGAGGGATGATGAAAAAGGTGCGTCGAAGGAGTTTGTCACTTGTTCGTGGACAATTTTGACGGCCACGGGCCGCACTATTGCTCCGTGTCCCGCGATGGCCTGGTCATCCGCGTTCTCCTGCCAACGTCATGAGTTCGGGCCATGAGATGTTCGATCTCCTTCGGTAACCTTGGTCTTGTCCGGTGATCCTCTTCTTGACGTAAAGTGAGGCGCCCTTGTGGCTCGGCGATGATTTTAAATTGCGCGGGGGGACACCTGCCACAAAACGCCCTCTTTTCTTTTTCATTTCTCTGAATCCATACGTTCGTGGAAGCTGATCATTCCGCATAGACGTTTTCTTTGACAATCAGCGGCGTTTCCCAGCATCTCATCTCGTATTATAAGATCGAAGATGTGGAACAGGGCAGACTTCGCACCGCATCATCGTATCCCGAACTCGCATCGCTCGACATCAGCCCTGAGTACTTGGAGAAGACGCATTTCCGAAATCCGCCCAAAGTTGAAATTGGCGTCGATGGCATTCCCCGGTATCGCGGGGAAGCTGACGACGTCGAACCGTCACCGCACGTACTGAATTCGGCCCTGTCGGTCGGAATGCCGCTACTCAGCGAGCCTCTAGAAGTAGGCGGTGCTATCGCCACGGGTGCGGCAAACGGGGGCAAACGCAACAAACGATATGATCCGTACACGAACCCCAAGGGCAAACGCAAGCCAAAGGGCTCTACGACAAACTCCAGCAGCCCGGCCTCGCCGACGGACAGCAATTCCCCGTACGCCGTCGCCCCGACGAGCTTCTCCGACCCGAACATGGCAATGCTGCAACATGCGCATTATGCTGCTGCCACCTACGGTCTCGCCCCGTACTCTTACCCGCTTGGTTTCACGATTCCGGCACCGTCGAGCATCTACCCTGGCCCCATGTTTCCACCTCCTGGGCCCCCTCCTCCCGGTGCCACACAGCCGCCTGGCGCTCCTGGTTCACCCCTTCCCTCCCAGGTGTCATCGCAAGGAATGGGGCCTTATCATGCCTACTCCCCTACGTCCCCGCACGCAATCTCACCGTCGGGTGAAACTTCTCCCATGCAAGCGCAGGCACAATCCCAGCAGGCATATTATCAGTACTATCCGCCTCATGGATATCCTTCATATTGGACGCCGTACCACGCCGGGTCCAGTTACACGCCCCCGACGCAGTCTGGCTCTCCCACGTCGCCTGTCAGCGCCAGCACGGTAGCATCCGGAATCGAGTCGCACATCAAGACGGGGGAAGAGAGCGAAGATAGCATGGCGGCATAGACGAGGTGATTGCAAACACCCCGTCCTTGTGACTCGTTTGTTCGCCTTCATAGCACTATACCATGACTATTGTACTTGTGGAATTTTTTTTTTCGCTCTTCCCTATGCTGTGTATATTTTTGTTCCTTGCTCTCTCATCTTTCCCCTTCCCTTCCCCCCTCCCGTTTATCTTTTTTTTTTTTTTTTTTTCGGATCCCACTTATGCATCATCGTTGTCATGCTTTGGTCGTGGTTTGAATTTGGATGTACACGCTCCGTCATAATTCCGTCGGTACTCTAGAATTTAGCACATACGTATACTTCACCTCTAGGGTGCCTTTGTCCTTGCAGAAATGAAACCTGCATTGTCTTTTTTTTCGTTCGGGAACCGACTAAAGGCCGCTCTTCGATGAGTGTGAGGTTTATTATGTAAACGACGGTCCAGCTGTGTCCCACCACTGTTCGCTGTTTGTTTGTTGTCTTTTCCTTACTGGTGTGGCCCATCAACTCTCTGGAATACCTGCGCGCATCAAGGGTGCAGCCATATCACGAGGTCGCGCAAAAAAACGTCGATTCGGTGTGAAGGGGACGTGGGGCACCAACCCTTCCATTGAGGAATTGACCACCCCGAATCCGTTGGCAATGCAACTCAAGTCAGGATGTCCGGCCGACCGACCGACCTACCGTACGTACCAACGCCCACCATATGACCCTCCCCCGAAGTCCTCGACTCACAATCATGTGGTCGAGCACCACCGCCCACCCATCGCGCCCCTAGCTAGGCTCGATCAGTTGTGGAGCCAGGCAGACGTTCCCCAAAGCCCAAGCGAAGGGCGATGGTTGGCAGGTCGCCGTCGGCCAAACTCAATTCATGATCGGGCTTTAAGCTGAACCCGTTTTCGCCGCTCCCAAAACCAGACGGGTTACCGTAAGCTGGCCGGCTGGTGATGAGAAGCGACGTGGGGGGAGGGGAGGGGAGGGGGGACACCGACCGGGCCTTCAGCGGTTCGAAGAAGCGGCGTGGAGTGGGGAGCGGGAGGTGGGGGCCGACGGAATCGGGCAACGACGACGAGTAGGTGGCCATGGGTGGGTACGGGAAGTTGTGCTGCCCAAAGGGATGGATGCACTCATGCCGTGAAGCCTGAGCTTGATGAACAGCTGGAACCTAAACTGTAATGGGAAGGCTCTCATCGACCTCCCTTTTTCTTTCGTTTCGTCCACCCACCCACGCGTTGACTGCAACGGCGCGTGACTGGGAGTCGCGCTGGGCATCGTGCGCCGTACGGAGACTCTGATCCCCGGAGTCGGAGTGGAGCCTCGCGGTCAGGGTGCGGAGGCGACATGCAGGTACGGTCCAGTACTTTCCGGTCTGCTTTAGGTGTTAATTGGCCGCGTCTGTGGCGCTCGCCAGGGAAAGAAACACGGGTTCGACACTGGCAAGTCAGATCGCTGCCTTGCGCACACTATAACCTTACTCGCCTCGCCCCCGTTTTTGTTCCGTTTCCGCGAATGGTGAACCTTATCCTTGCTCCGCACGTCTCTCCCAAGGGGCCTCGTGCCGTGACGTCGTCAGTGGCAGATCCGAGCGAGACGGTGCTCACGAACCAACCCCGCCGCTTTCTCACATCGGGCACAAAGGTATGAGAATGAACGCGTCAATTTTGCTTTGCACCCAGGGTGCAGTTGCATCGGCATCGGCATCAGCATCAAGGCCGCAGCTTTCCTTGGCCCGAGCCCCTGCCCTGCCCTGCACGACTTGCCACGCGTAGCCGAGCGAAAGATGTCAGTCAGGCGCATTCATCTGATCAATACACCTTATATGGCTTCTGGCACGAGGCACGAGCAGCCGCCCGTTGGCTGTGTATGGCACGTGTATCCGTGAAGGGTTTGTCGATGGCGCCGTCGCTCCGATGTGCTCTCTTTCGATCGGGGAGATCTCAGGTAACGAGTGCCTGCGACCTCCCGTTCCGGTCCTCCCGGGGGGCCGTGTCGAGGTTGAGTTGGCGGAAATTGACATGGCACGAGCCTCATGCCAGTCAGTGATCAGGCGTCGGATTCGTCATGTTCGTTCTTGAAGCATCAGTGATGAAGTGCTTGGACTCGTGTGTCCATGTCTCTACTGGGGATAAGTACAGCGCAATACGGCCTTGTCCCGTCCGCTCGATGATAGCGCCAACCGAGAAAGTTCTGCCGCTTCCCTGTGCGACACGAGCTTCTCGACGTCACGTGCTGATCCCTGAGGTGGTTTCCTTCAGGTTACTCCTTGTGAAGAGAGTTGGCAAGACTTGCACGAAACAAGACTTTATTTATTCTCGACGCATCGGCGGAGCTAGTTGTGAACGCCATCGATTGGCAGGTGTGCTATTGGTTTGTTGTCCGACCAAGGCAAGTAAATGAACTTGTGCGAGTAACCCCTCTTTGTTCTTGTCGCTTCTGCCCGGCCTCCACTTGTCTTTGCTTCTCCGGACTCGGAGGGCGATTTGAACCACAGATGTCCCCACTGAGGGCACAAGTCACGGATATGCTCCACCTTCACCTTTAAACTTACTCCCCGGAGGGATGCACAAAACAGCATGACTGATGAGTTGGCTTACCAAAAGGAAATTTTCATTCAAGTCGGGATCTCACGGCGGATCGAGCCCGAGGTGCTCAAGCGACATTCTGGACACTCGATTCTTTTACAACCTCTGTATCGGAGCTTGTGATAGACCAGATCTTGGCGACAAGGTTTGCCCTTTGCGCTGCTTGGCGCCGATAGAAGCTTATGAAGCAGTACTCGCATGAGACAAAGCATGACTCCTCCCCGCGGCGGTAGAGACACCAGTAGGATGATCCGTCCCCGACGGCGGGCGGTGTTGTAAGAATACTAGCATGCTCCGACGGGGCATGGTACGTTTCGTGAAGTGCCACCCGACGGCATGTGCCAAGTGGGAGGCGGGGACGAAGGGGTTGTTGCAAGTACACCAATGGTTTGGCGCCGGCCACGTGTTAGGGGGTAGGGAATCTCGCCCGACAGTCGCACAATCCCTGGCAAGTTCTTGGAAAGGTTCGACCGACATCGTCCGCAAGGGAATGAGTGTGCCAGAACACCATGAAGGAGCAGATTGACGTAAGGACGTAGTCTCTTCCCCGATTACCGCACCGCAGAGTAACATCGAAGAACTGTGCTCGTAGGCTGATTGTGGTCCTCAAGGGATGTTATACCTTCGCCCAGAATGCTGCAATGAACGCCGGAGAAACTGAGCAGGGTGGCAGGGCACTTGTGACTGGGACGGAAGTCCGATATCAATCGTCGTGGTGATTAGTAGCCTGACGGCTCGTCGACAAAGGTGAATGGGGGGGGAAGCGCTCTGAAAGGTCCCCGCCCTTTCCCCTAAACGATGTGCCGGAGGCGCTGCCACTTGCCATGCGTTGTCCTTGGTTGGTTTGATGCATTCACCACGATTGGTGTAGCCAGAGGTTCGGGTCATGGGTCCAGAAAGAATGCATCTCCTGGTCTGTACCTGGCTGTCGTGCCATGGAAGGCGTCACAGCGAAGAACAAGGTTTGGAAGGATGACCATATCCTGCGTATCCCCAGAAGGACGACAGCCTCTCAGGCGCCGCATGCGAGCGGAGGGCCGAGAAGAAGTTGCTTCGCCTAAAGAGATGTGGCCGCCTGAGCATCAGAGGTGGGCAGTGTGATGTAGTACTGACACTTGCAACAAGCAAGGGGTGGAAGGCGAGCGAGAGCTGTTGTGTGTGAATGGTTGATATGCGCGTGAGCGGACAGTTTCGATGTTTCCACGCGTGGTGCGACCAAAAGTTCCGTACGTTCGTTAAACGAAAGAATTAATGATCGATCCGACACATCCGGTCCGAGGAAGGACGATCTCAAACCCAAAATAGTTTTGGTTTTCGGAGCATCGTGCGTGCATCGCAATAAAGTCACCCTGGCTTCACGTATCTACCTGGCTGGTAGTGATTGGCGTGAGATCGGACTTGATCCTGGTCACCTTGACACTGGACCCTCGCTCTCGCGCTCCGTGCCGTACGCATCTACAGTTACGACATGGTCTCATGCACAAGCAAGGCTTGACATGTCAGTTTGTTTCCTTTACATCCCGGTTGTTTGTTTCACATCGTGGGCATTGATCCCTCGCACCCGTCGAGGCACCTTGGCCGTAATCAAAGTCGTTCTGCATCGGTTTGGGCAGGAGCGAGGGAAAGGCAGGGAAGATCAGGAGTTCCGGGGAAACTGCGAAATTCGAGCGAAAGATGATCTTCAGAAAATAAAGGGTGGCGACTGCCAGCAGTAGTGTGTGGTGTGGTATTAGAGTGGGCCGTCGTCCTCTTCGTCGTGCTGCCCCTCGGAGTTTAACCGTGCTTTAGCTCCGAACGGCCATCGCGTTGCCTCGTTTGAAACCACCGCACACGAGTCTCCTTGACCGGACGGTTTACAAAGCGAACGCACTCCTCGAAATCGTTCATACGTTTTACTTTCCAGCCACGTCAGGTCTCAGATGCTCCTCCAGATCTCTGACAATTCAGTCTGGCACCCGCTCTCCAACCGCACCTGATATTTTTTCTCATGTCTGACGTGCTTCTTGTACATCATACCGTACGTGGCGCGTGCGGTCTATTGGCTCTTCCGGTAACCATTCTCCGTAATGAAAGCGAAATTCGCCATTTCGCCTGCCTACGAGTGTCCTTCCTCAGAGCGCGGAGTCGCGCGCAGAGCCTCTTACCGAACAGAAAAATCCCGGAAAAATCGGGAACCAGCGATCTCCATTCTGCAGGCACCTTGGATCGTATATACCCTGGGAAGGCGACACATCGGGCCTGGGGGCTGGCGTGAAACAATGTCCTTACTTTCCGATCCGGACCTTGGACGTGTGGGGCCACAAAAATCGAAAAAAGGACAAACTTGGTGATAAGTCAGGCTAAAAAAATCCTTGTCATACACCCTATTTTTGCGGGCACGAATGCCTTTAAGAACGTGGTTCCGTCCCTAGCATGGCCGTCAGTGTCTCGCCCATACATGGCGCGCAAGATGCGTTCCACTCCCTTTCTGCTCACTCTCCTTTACCTCGTTGCGCTGCTTCCGTAGTGCCAGTACGCGTCTTGCCCGTTCGCAGAGCTCGCACTCATCACTTGTGTCACCCTTTTCGCAGTTTGTACACGCAGGCGCGTCCCACATTGATCGCAGGAGCTTGCAACTCGGTCACCTTCGCCACCTCCGCTTCCAACGTCGGGATGTCATTACTGATCTTCCTTCGGGCTGGACCGAGGTCGGATGCTACACGTTGGTCATCCCACAACGTTCGCAAGAGAGTCGATCATCTGACTTTGTTACAAATTAGGGACAATGTCTCGGCACGCACGCTCACATCTGCCGAACGTACAGACACGCAGAACATGACGGTCGAGAACTGCGTCAAACTTTTGCATCAACCAGAACTTTATGTACGCCGGTGTCGAATACGGACAAGAGTGCTGTAAGTGGCGTTTCAATGTCATCATTTGTCTTCCATCTCCGCTGCTCTGATCGCATGCTTTTGAATATCAGATTGTGGGAATGTCATATCGAATGGGGGGACGAGTGCTTCGGATTCGGATTGCAGCTTTCCCATGCACCGGCAAACGCCAGCGAGCATTGTGGTGCCGGAAATCGTCTCAACTTGTATTGGAGTGGCGCTACACCCCACGGCTCCGCCCATCATCGCACCGAGTTATGGACTCTGGTTTCCTTAGGATGTTATAGGTACTTTCACTTCCCTTTTTCGATAGAAAGCGGATCACTGACCCTCCTGTGCCTTCCCCTAACAGCGATGTCCCGGCCACGAGGACTCTTACCGTCTCTATGTCCGTCCAAGGTGGTGCTACAAATACCAGCGTCCAAAGTTGCGCCGATGCCTGCTTCTCCTCGGGTTATCCCCTTGCCGGTGTGGAATACTCTCGCGAGTGCTGTACGTGCTTATATATCACTTTGCCTTGCCACTGCCCATTCATCTTATCTCCCGAAGACTGCGGTTCTACCTTCTCTAATGGAGGTGCTCCGACGCCTCGGGGTGATTGCTCTATGGTTTGCTCGGGAAACAGCTCCGAGTTTTGCGGTGGCCCAGATCGCCTAAACGTTTACAACTATACTGGCGCCAACCTTCCGTCACAGACCAACAACACCCAGACTGGATCCACGAGCAGTGGCGGCGGTGGTGGCGGCGGGTCTTCGGTTTTTCCCGTCCTCTCAAGCCTTCCTACGGGTTGGTCATACAACGCTTGCTGGGTGTAGGTTCCTTCTTTTGATATGTGTGATGTACGACGTTAATTCTGGAAATTTCCAGAGACAATGCGTATGGACGCGTTTTCCAGACTGAGCTTCCGGACAGCGAAACGCTTACTGTGGAGAGCTGCATCGCCTCGTGCTCATCCCAGGGCTTACGCTTGCCGGCTTGGAGTACAGCATTCAGTGTTGTACGTTGATCTTCACGTCGATCGATCGATCTGCCTACTACGTTCAGGGAAAACACTAATCACCCTTTATAGTCTGTGGTAATGAACTCGTTCAGGGTGCCGTCATAGCCTCTAGTAGCGACTGCAATATGCCTTGCAGTGGAAACGCAACGTAAGTATCTTCCTTCGCTTTGTGTAGACTGCAGCCGACTGTCTAACCACGGTCTCTAGCGAAGCATGCGGTGGACCAAACCGACTTTCGGTTTACAGTTCCACAGGTTCCGTAACTGCCTTTGCTGTGCCCACAGTGCAGACAACAAACCTTCCTGGAAATTGGCAATATTCGCGATGCTTGGCGTATGTGCAACGATACATCTGTCAACACCTGTAACTGACCATAGCATGCTCACCCCGCTTCAAAGTGAGCCCGGTGCCGTTCGAGTCTTCCCGTATCAGATCTTATTCCCCAAAAACAACACCGCCGAAAACTGTCTTTCTCAATGCTCGACCTTCGGTTATCCCGCCGCGGGTATGGAGTTCGGCGATGAGTGCTGTGCGTGATCCAGTTTTGCGATGCTTTACGGCATCGCTTAAACATATACAGGGTGCGGAGATGTGGCGGATATCACCAACAATGGAGGAACGACTGCCACGGAAACTGACTGCTCCATGGCATGCTCGGGCGACCCCCTTCATCTCTGTGGAGGTGCTCAGAGGTTGCAGCTCTACCTTTGGAACGGAAACCTGAACACCTGGAATAGGCCTGCCAACATCGGCCGATATGAGGTATGCACATACTAACCTCCACATGTACGTCCGCACCCCATAAATGACTTTTCAACGCAGTATCTCGTTCCTGGACTTGTACCTCCACTGCTTGCCACACTCGGCATAAATGGCAAGGTCTCCTTCCTCGAGAAAAGCGGCACGTCTGAATATGAAAACTCCACCGGTGCATACGAACTCGACTTGAGTCTCGTCGACGATTTCGATCATGCGTGGCGCGAAATGCATGTCAAGTCGGACGTGTTCTGCTCTGCAGCAGTTGTGCTTCCGGACAAGGCCGCGCGTATCCTCAATGTCGGTGGCTGGTCGCTCACGTCGACGTTCGGTGTCCGACTTTATGCCCCTGACGGTTCGCCTGGCGTCAATGGTACCAATGACTGGGAGGAAGATCCCACCAAGCTCCAACTTCAGGTACGCGTGGCTTATTCCACTTATGTTGGTGCTCAATGAGTTCACCGTACAGACCGGACGTTGGTATCCGACCGCACTCGTTATGTCCAATGGCAGTGTCCTCATCATGGGTGGCGAAACAGGCGCAAACGCTCCACCTAATCCTACGCTTGAGATTCTTCCTCGCATTCCCGGTGGCAGTACGGTGCTCTTCCTCGATTGGCTGCAGCGGACAGATCCGAACAATCTTTACCCATTCCTTCATGTCCTTCCTAGCGGTCGCATATTTGTTGGTGAGTCCGAAACAATCGACTTTCGCCAAGTTTCCGTTGCTGACGCACAAGGAAAGGCTACTACAACGAAGCCCGCATCCTTGACCCAGTCACGTTTGCCGTTGTCCAAGCCCTCCCCAACATCCCTGGTGCCGTCAACGGCTTCCTCGCTGGTCGGACATACCCGATGGAAGGCGCGTCCGTCCTCCTACCACAATATGCTCCGTACACGGACCCAATTACTGTCCTGGTCTGCGGTGGTTCCAACAGTGGAGTTGCCCTGGACAATTGCGTTTCCATACAGCCCGAGGTTGCCAACCCGACATGGGCTATCGAACGGATGGCTCGTCCTTCTCTTTCCCGTCTCGTCAGAATCCCGAGCTGACACAAACGTGCATATAGCCCTCTAAGCGTGTCATGCCTTGTATGGTGGCCTTGCCAGACGGCACCTTCATGATTGTGAATGGCGCGCAACAGGGCGTGGCTGGCTTTGGCCTCGCCAGTGACCCGAACTTGTCCGCACTTCTCTACGACCCCTCACAACCCGTCCGGTCGCGTATCTCGATTCTCGGCAACACGACGATCGCACGGATGTACCATTCCGAGGCAACGCTTCTTTCTGACGGCCGGGTGTTGATCTCAGGCTCAGACCCCCAGACACCTGGACTCCCAGAGGAGCTTCGCATCGAGGTGTACATCCCGCCGTACCTGTCTTCGGGACTGACCCAGCCTGTCGTGACAGTGCCGAATACCGACTGGGCATACGGCGGGCAGTACCAGATCAACGTGCAGCTGTTCCAGGGTCAGACATTGCGCGTCTCGCTCGTCGCGGCGGTTTCGAGCACGCACGGCAACACGATGGGCGGCCGCACCATCTTCCCGGCCTTTTCGTGCTCGGGAAACGTCTGCACCGTCACCGCGCCGCCGAACTCGCGGGTCTCGCCTCCTGGATGGCATCAGCTGTTCATCCTCGATGGCCCAACCCCGTCTCACGGCGTGTTTATCCGCATCGGTGGTGACCCCGGAAGTCTTGGCAACTGGCCCGATCTTCCTGGCTTCAACCCGCCTGGCGTCTGAGCAGGAACATCCCTTGCTTATCACGATACCCCCGGTCATGTTTATATATATATATACTTTGCGAACGGTCCCGTCGTGGCTACGCATTGGACTTGTCTCGTTGAACATTTCCCTATCCTCCCTTTCCATTCGTTTGTTTGCATCCTTATACTCTACTGTGATCAACCGCCCTCCGTTGGATAAATGATGGCTGTGCACGCACGAACTATTTATATACCACTCTTCGATCAGATCAGAAAAACGAAATGCCAAGTCCAGGGTTTTCTCTCTTTTCTCCGCGAGCGCAGAAAAACGGTTGTTTATGCCCGTCGTCAAGAATATTTCGGGTTCGAGTTTTCAACGCTTAAACTCTTAGAATGACGACGGCGGCGAAGATTCAGGCCCTGATTCCTACAGTAGGATCACCAGGTTTAGTGATTTCATGCCGAATATGCAGTACCTGGAGCTTCCAGGCGCGGCGGTGAGAGGTGGAGTCGGAGGAGGACAAGAGGGGAATGTGCGGGTGAATGAGAGGATAGTTGCATGTGCGGCTTGCTGTCCCTTTGGGGTTTCGAGTGAGCTCCTAAGTACGTTTCGTACTGCCCGAGGAAGATGAGATGGTAAAAGTAAAAGTTTGCGATAGAGGGAAGTGAGCGGCGATGTCACGCGTGAGGCTCGAATCGCCGACGGGCGAAAGTTTGTTTCACTTGTGATGAAAGCGTTGATGACGATCTGACGAAGGCTATAGGGAGTATAACGATTGGGTTGTGCACTGGCCCATTAGGGCTCGAGTGGCCGACGGGGCGAATGCATCACTGATCAGTAATCGTGCCTCTCAGTTACCAGAGGTTTCTCAAGTTGAGAAACCACCAAAAACCACCAAAAACCAGCTAAAACCTGGAAACTTAGACACTTGGAAACCCAGGTCCATTTCCTCGGAAACCTGGCCGGATAGTCTGGGATGGAAACCTAGGAAACCTACTGGAACCTATGTAACTTCAGACCTAGGTCCTATAATATACAATTTCTAATGGTGCCACAAGATAGGAATTAGACATGAAGGCATAGAATCTATCACGACGGACAGGAATGGATAAGTCCAGTCCACTAAAACTCAACTCAGTGGTCAATAAAGGTGAAATATATTGACCACTGAATTGACTCAGCTCAGATTACAAATTACTTTAAAACAATTGATTGATTTGTTGCCCTCTCCTCATGCATTGCATTATTGTAAATATGTCAACCCAAACAATTAGAACTTAGTTGAATGCTTAAGAGAGGGCAGCTCAGTTCCCAAGTTATGTAACCTAAGATGCAACATGAGTCGCCCCAAATCACCAGGGGGATCATATACACTTAATTTGCCCGATCAATTTAGCCTTAGCAGACTTGGATAAACTTAACACAATGGCGTATGTTAATACATGGATTTATATTGAATAAATTGAGACATAAAGTGCATCCACAAATATGACACCAAATTTTAAATAGGAACAGTCTACTCATTACATGGCGATAATCGGCCGATGGGGATCAATCGCACCCAATGGGGATTAATTGCCTCAATGACAGAGACTGACCACACAGATTAAACTCAACGTGAAGATCTGGGCTTTACATTTCGTTACAATTTTACTTGAGCCAAGTAACAACATAGTTAGCCATCATTTTCACACTTATAATGCAATCTTGTTTGTATTTTTCCACTAAGAACCAAGTCTGTGTTGAAGGCGACTGGCTGTGGATGTCTGATGCCCTTGTCACAAATAACTCAAAAGGAATCGGTCGTGAAACCTGTTCATATGAAAGTCTAAGCCCAGATACTTAGGCAAATGTGAGCCTTAGAAGATGGAATACAATCGTCTAATATACCCCCTGAGTTGAGCTAGCTACGACAGAGAATAGATACATTCTGAGTATGTGGGACACTGTGTGATGAATGTACCTGAAAACTTACTCTGGACAGCCTTGCGAGCAAGCCGAAAAGCTATGCCTGGAAGATGAAGGTCCAGAAGGTGGAAATAGTCCTCTATGCATTTTGTTGGATGTTTCACATTCCTTTGCTGCATTGCTATCTTCAGCCTTGCAGCTTGCAGCTGCTCCTCATTGGATCATGACTAAGGAAACTCTTGTATTGGCTGCCACCATCATTGATCCAAGGGTCGGATTTCAGTCTCCCTTCTATGAGTGTCAAGACCCATTTGGAAGAACTAAGTTTCTTGTGAGCTTCCAGGGTCTTCTCATCGGGCTCCTTCTCCTCTTGAAGTTTCGCACGGCTCTGGATCTACATTAGAACCTATGATAAAAATCTTGAAAAATGGTGCACAACCCTTCAATGATCTCAATGCATGGTAATGTTTTGATTGTGTTTTTGATAAAGTTGGGCCGAACACTCTTGAGTCTAGGAATGATAGCTTTCCCTTACCACCCTGGGCAATGTGATTATTACCCATGTATCTGTATCCATCAAATACATCTTGCATATCTTGTGAAATGACCTCGAAGTTAGGATGTCGGTATTTCATGACCATATAAAGGAGGACCCAATAGAATGACTCCAGGTCATCAGGGAAGTCCATGGGATCGAGTGGCAGGGTGTAGTAAAAGTCCTGTTGATATGAACTGCCAGGTACCCTGAACATGAAGTAATTCAATTTGCTGCACATAGGGGATAAACAGATCATACCATTCTGGATTGTTGCCTTGGCAAATCCACATCCACCTTCTTGGATAAGTCCCAGTCAATCAATAAACCTGATTGATCTGGGGCAATCAGAATGTTTCCTGTGCTCACATCCTGATGTAAAATTTTTGCTTTGTCATATGCATCCATATGAGCTGTTCCAAATTGTCAAACAACAAACTTAAATGTAACACCAATCCTCACCAATCATAGCATCCCAAATGACCTGGCATAGCTCCTGAGTCGATCTGAATGTACTCAGCGGCTGTCCGAGCATGTTCAAGACAAGTCGGTAGTGGACATATCATTTGACGTGCGGTGTACTGGGACACCAAATATGTTTGTGATCACCATCTTTCACATAGTCTTGCGTCCTTGTGCTTTGTATGTTGAGTGGATGCTCCGGTGTCGACAGCACGTCACCAGCTGGACCCAATGTCGGAATGTAACGCACTTTTGCTTCTCGTAAATCGTGATAAATATCCCCTTCTTTCTTGATACCTGGGAAATCAGTATGCCAGTAATCTTTGAGGTAAACCAGTTCATTCTGTTCGATGTTGTGGCAGATGTATCTGAACATCAACTGACCAAAAAGGGTTTTCATCTCCCATATTGGTTTCCATGTGATATAGGGCTTCGGCTGTCCATCTGTGGCATGATCATCATTGACGAGAATCTGGTGAAGGTCTTCAACTTCAACTTTCTCAACCTCCATGTATACCGCCAGCAGTGGACTGTGCAGCACCAACCCCCTTATTGTTCTCCAAGACAGAGGTGACAGTGGTGTCATATCCACGCTGGGCAAAAGTGAGAGAGTTGAGCCTCCAGATGAATTCGAAAAGGGTGTTGGGATCTTTGGCCCAATTGAATAGCTTGGTATAGATAGCACCACTGCGATCCCATCACAGTAGTTGCCCTGTTTCACCAAAGAGGACGATTGCAAAGGAGAATACATGAGATTGTTTTTGATGGAGAACCGAAGAATAGGATATCAACTGCCCACATATATGGGATGCTTGGTGGGATGACTTGATGGGATGCCCAAGGTCACTTTCATCCTCTGGTGGGTTCAGTCTCTGCAAGTGTGCGAAAAATGTCTTGATTTCCGTTTTTGTTTTCGATCCACACATCAACCACACTCCACTCCAGTTTCTTATTCTCCTGTGCTGACTTTCGAATGAGCATTTTTGTTCCAATAGATGGCGATGTCTGGTCTAAGACGGCTTTGTTTATCTTGCTTAGCACTGGTGTTGATGAATGTGAGATCAGGAGCAAGGCCAGATAGTTGGATTGCCTTTATCTGTTGTGTATGTGAGCGTGGATCCCCCCTTGAATGTGGGGACTGACAAACTGATCCTCACATTGTGAGATGGAGGTCTCAGGCAAAGCTGATTTCATTCATCTCTTGTGCTTGGCTTGCTTGTGGCACGAAATCTGAGAAGAACTCGAGTATGGGCATAGGCCCGATGAATTTGTCGCATACATCCTCAGGTCATTTTCCTATATTTCAATGAAGCCTTTTTTGGAGGTGCTGAGGAATATGCCTGACTTCCAGAAAGATCGCATTTGAAGGGGGTGGTCGTTAGACTCCTTTGGATGGGAGGCGGCGTGCTGGGATGGGTGACGTCCATCTTGTGAGATGGGAAGAAGTTGTGTCAAAGGTGAGAATCACCTACTGCTATATAAGTATAAGTACGTGGTCCAGCAGTCAATGATTCTCTCTTGACTCCAATTTAATAAAAAAGGTTGTGTGCAGCAGCAATTACATGTACAATATGAACGATCACTATGACGTACATACTCGAGCAAAACCAGGTGGTTCAGGTGCGTGAGCTCACTCGCTTAAGTATCTGCCTACTACACGGCCATGGCCAGTGAAACCCTGGAGAACCGTGGGCCGTAAGTGCCTTATCAGCAATAATATTGGCAATAATTGGCCGATGGGGATCAATCTCCCCTGATGATGGAGATACGCACATATGCGCTTTCATGCAAATTCTCACACACAGAATAAAACTGAGGAAAGTATTGACATTGACATGAATGACCTGCCAAGTCGTCATCACATATGCGTGCACACATTCATCTAAGAGAGACCACATGATTTGGTAATGACAGTATGAAGCGTGGGCTTTGCTGCCCTATGTAGTGCATCAAGGACATCCGTCCCCAACTTACCACCCGCATCTTCCCAATAAACCCTTTCTACCATTGGAAAGGATCGTACATAGGCACACATGATGTCCTGTTATATGGGTAAGACATGGAAGATGAAAATGTGGTAAGGTCATACCATATCTCTATGTGATAAGCAAGCCTGGTTCAGGAACCAACTCAGAGTGCGGATCTGTCTTAGCTCACGAGTTGGGTAACCATCACTATCATAGTGGCTCAGGTTTGTATGCGGTGAGGCAGATGGCAAAGTCGGCAAAATTCGAAGCCCAAGATGGTTGAGGTTCTGAAAATGGCTCACGATTTGCAAGAGACGAAGAAAGGTAGGATCATGTGGTTGGAATTGGCTCATTTCCACTTCTAGGTTGTAAAGGCTTGTTGAGTTACCCAGTTGCTCTCCAATGTCACAGCAAATCCCCAATGGAGCACAAAGGGTCAGAAGACTGGGTAGGAAAGGCTGATGGGTAGGTCAAATGCGGTCCAATGGCATGTTGCATTGGATACGGATGCTCTTAAGGCCCTTGTGCTTGGTTAGAAAACGAATGAGCGCTGGCCCTGGGATATCCCCTTCGAGAACGAGTTTCTCGAGAGATGTCATGTTGAGCTTGCCAAGTAAAGTGGTCCAGAGCAGAGGGAGGGTTTCGAAGATACTATGCAAAGGAACAGGGACTTGATAGTGTAAGGTGAGCCATATCGCTGGCCTCGGAACCACATGCGGACCGCGCGCGATGCGTGACACTCGGCCTCCTCCCACACCTTGCCTCCTTCCTCGCATCGCATCGCCCAGTCCTCGCCACCGACCACGTGCACACACCACGCCTCGGCACACGCGACACGTTCGCATCTCAGGCCTTTCACCATGGCCTCGACCGTCTCGACCAGTCTCGATTCTCTTTCATGCCTATCTCCCTTTCATGCCTTTCATCCTTAGTACTTCTCTCCTGTATATAAAACACCTAGCTACTCTGTAGTAAAAAAAAGAGGAAGAATACAGTCTTCTTGAGTTCCCCTTACCTTCAGTCAGAAACAACTGCGCGCGAGTGATCTTACTCTCCTCTCCTCTCCTTCTCTTCTCCCTTCCTCCTCCTTACATTCCTCTTGCTCTTGGGTCAAGACAACCGTCTTGGATCGCCGTCCAGCCCCACGAACTCTGCGCGCCCTGGTTTGGCTCGCTTCAATAGGTGAGTGCTTGAGAATCCCCATTGTGGTTTCCACGATTCTGGGAGCGAAGGCATAATCAGATGAAATATCAAGTAAATTAATTTTGTGAGAGCTGCATGCTCCACTTCATAAGGCGATGGAGGAAGGAAGACAATCCACAGAACCAAATCCTGCAAAGTGCAGTCATGTGAGTGGTAGGGTGTTAAACAATTGGTGCATTTTGATGAACCCAGAGGCCAGCAGAAGCGGATCAGACCCATGGAGAAGAAGGTGGAAATTCCAAAGATTGCACATATTTGAAGGCTTGATAAGGAAACGGGTAAGGAATCTCATCACAGTTTGGGCCTCCAGTGGGGAGCAAGGGATGGAACAAAACATCTTTTTGGGGGGTTTGAAGGTGTGAATAGCAGACCACAGTCCAAGAGATGCATATCTGCTCGGTTCATGTAGTGTCACTTCTGAGCCCCCTTCACTTGTGTCGTTCACCTCAAGCCCACAACGGTGCAAGTACTCTGGTAAGAGTGATTGACCTATGGATTGTGAAGCAAGTACCAATGTTCGAAGATTGTCATTGTCCAGATGGGTGGAAATCATAAGAAGTAGTTTGACAGGCATGTCCTGGATCCCTGTGCACTACAAAAGTTGTTACAGAATGGAAATTTGCATGAATGGTCAGTGTACAAGGTGTGTTTGATGCTGCTGTACTCGGCATCTCTTAACTGCCTTCCAACGATTACAATCAGTTGATGAGCAAAAGTGCTGTTTCCACTCATTTCCGTCTGGTGGGCGCTCCAACTGTTGGGTTTATGAGCGGAGGACAGTCAGACATACGCATTGGCACAGAGGCTCACCTGGTGACGTTTGCAATTGCATGGTGGTGATGGTGGTGACACAGTATTCCCTTGTTGTTTGACTGCAGTTGAATGGTGAAGGGGATTATTGCCGTTTTCAGCGCACTTGGCAGAGCTTGAATTCCACCCAAATCGGTGCAGAAACCCCCTCAAACATGCAGGATAAATATCTCCCTCAAAACAGCTTCAATTCATATAAAATTTATTTTCCCTGAATTGCCTGAATGAGGGCTAGGCAGCCCCATTGTTTTCATGAGATTTGAGTGAGAATTGGTGGAGCTGGACTCAAGCCACCTCCACATGTGTATTAGATGAATTACAACTCAAAATCATGGTCTATATCTATTATTTTTCCCTCATGTTGTACCCATGGGCTGTCTTGAGGCAGCCCCATAGTGTTTTTGACTCAAGTGTTGTGGTGTGCAATGTTGTTTCCAGTGTGATTGGAGTCATGGCCAGCCACTCATCACCCCTCTCACCTCTCGATTCTGACCATCCTTCTTGTTTTTCACAGACAGAGAGGAGTGGGTTGCAAAGAGGGGTCCTATTCTGAACTCTTTCTACTACAGAGTAGCTAGGGTGTTTTATATACAGGAGTCATCTCCATTGCAGGTGGTGGCAGCAGGCGTGGACGAGGAGCGAAGGCGTAGGCGGTGAGCGTGAGTTCGTAGATAGAGACGTAGGTGGCAAGGACTTGAGAAAGAGGATGCGTGGGGTGGCTTGCGCGGGGGTGGGATCTGTTGTCTTGCGGCAGTGGTGGTGGGGTCGTCTCCACTGCAGGTGTCGGCAGCAGACGTGGGCGAGAGCGCGCGCATGGATGGGGAGGCGATGTGGGAGGCGGCATGTGGTGTGCTGTTGGTGTTGGCGACTGCTTCTCCTGTGGCGGCAGCGGCATGGTGGCGGCTTCTGCTCCTGTTGTGGCGTGTCATGGCTAAGTTTGTGGCCGAGGCCTTCTTGGTCTTCTGTGGTGGTGCTGGTGGTGAGGGGTTGCGATGGTGCGGTGGTGCTGGTGTCGCGCAAAACTACTAAAGTGGCGGCTGAGACTGAGAAGACTGAGGCTGAGACTGAGAAGGTGGCGGCAGACTGAGCTGGTGCGACAGTGGAGGTGGATGGGGTGGAGGTGATGACTGAGGGTGATGCAGGGGCGATGGCGGCTGTGGCTGACAAGGGCATGGTGGCGGTGGCTTGTGAGACGGTGGTGGAGGTGGCGGCGTGTGGCGCTAAGACGTCAGTGGCTGAGGCTGAGGCTATGGCGGTGGCTGACAAGACTAAGGCGGCTGGCAAGGCTAAGAGCGTGGTGGTGGCAGTTGACTGATCTGAAGCTGGGGCGACGGAGATGGCTGGCAAAACTAGGGGCACGGTGGCGGCTGCTGAGACTGAGAAGGCTGAGGCTGAGGGCAGGGTGGAGACGGCGGCGGCTGGTGATGCTGGTGCTATGACAGACTGGGCTGAACTGACGAGTACGGGCGAGGCTAAGACGGAGACTGATGCAAAGTCGGCAGCTGGCATGACTGAGGCTACTGTGGCAACGGATGAGGCAACGGATAAGACTGAGGGTGACAAGACGACTGAGCACGTGGGAGCGGATGAGACAAAGGTGGGGGTGGCAGATGAGGCTGCAAGGGCTGAAGTGGTGGGTGGCGCTAAAACATCGGTGGGTGAGGTTGAGATGGTGGTTGTGCATGGAGCTGAGACAGTGGCCATAGCAGGCGACACTGAGGGCATGGGAGCTGGTTGGGCAAAGACGGGGACAGTGGCGATAGGCGATGTCACGGCTGAGGCCACGGCGGTGGGGACAGACGAGGTGGTGACGATGGCAAATGCGGGTGATGCTGGGACGGCGAGGGCAGGTGGAGCTGAGGCAATGATGGCTGGCAAGTCAAGGATGGCGGCGGTGAACAAGGTGACAGGAATGGTGGATGAGGTGGGAACCGCAGGGACGATGGGCAAGGCAGGTGAGGTGGAAGTGATGGTGCACAATGTAGGGACGGAGGCTGGAGCGGGCATGGGCGCAGGGTATGTGTAGTTGTCTCTGTCTTTGTCTGCAGAGCAGAGTTGGCATTCCCACTGAATGTCACAGGGATGCTGAGAGAATATCTTGACTAGTGTGTCGAATACTTCTTGGAAATCGACAAAGTGCCTCTGCTGTTCGTTCGGGCACCAGGGGCCGAGACGTTGGGAGACCATCCGGCAGTCATCCGGGTGGAGTCCGAGCCAGAATGACTCATCGCAATTTTCGTGGCACAGGCGGCACGCATGGATGAGGGGACTGCAGATTGCCCTGAAACTCTGGTAGTATTTGTCTACATCTTCCTGGTCACACATGTGGAGTCTTGACGAGGAGGCAATAAGGTCCTCCAGATCCCACTTGAGCTTGAGGTATTCTAACTGAGTTGGCATGCTGAAGGAGTGCGGCACGTGGTGAAGACAGATGGCAGGTCGACACAGGCAGTGTGACTGGCATGGCTGCGACTGTGGGTGTGGTGGGCCAAATGCGAGTTGGAAGGGAGCAGTGTGACTGATGCAGCTGAGACAGCGGGTGTGGTGGGAATGAGGGCAAAGGATGGTCAGAATGGAGAGGTGAGAGGGGCAATGAGTGGCTGGCCGTCACTCTGATCACACTGAGAACAATGTTGCACACCACAACACTTGAGTCAAAAACACTATGGGGTTGCCTCAAGACAGCCCATGGGTACAACATGAGGGAAAAATAATCTCATGAAAACAATGGGGCTGCCTAGCCCTCATTCAGGCGATTCAGGGACAATAAATTTTATATGAATTGAAGCTGTTTTGAGGGAGATATTCATCCTGCATGTTTGAGGGGGTTTCTGCACCGATTTGGGTGGAATTCAAGGTGCGCCAAGTGCGCTGAAAACGGCAATAAGCAATGAAGGGTTCAATACCATGCTTGTGATCGGGTTGTTGTGATACAGAGGCGATTGTCACCGTCATGGTCTCCATGGATTTAAATACCTTGAGAAGGTGCAGGTACTATTGTGGGCTCAAACTGTATATTCAGGAGATTGAGACGCATATGCATATACATTGGCAGCTCGTCATAATTGGTTAGGGAGAAACAAGTCATTATCACACAATGAGGATAATTGTTATTGCCAACAAGCACGATGATGAGTGACCAACAGTTAGCGCATTTGGGAAGAGATAGAAGACATTCTTATGTGTACTTCTCAAAAGCATAGAACACAGTGCCCTTTTGCAGCACTGTTGAGGAGAGAAGGGTATCACCCAGCATGCATGTTCATGAGAGCGGCACTAACTTTGGGGATAATTGTTCTCGCCGTGGGCGCCTATAGGGCAGTCCCTTACGCTTAGAGGTGAGATCATTAGTGGGTCTGAGTGTCAGACTGCATAATAAAAGGTCCATACTTACCATGAGGTTTTATCAATGTATACGATTGACCACACCGAGCATGCTGTTTGGCAACACAATCTGACCAAGAAGACCCTCAAACGATACAGTATTCCTGTACTACAGGAGTTATGTGTCAAGCGTGGCATCGATGTGGGTGGCTCGAGTCGCCTGCTGAAGAAGCCATATATTGATGCACTATTGATCCACATGAGATGAACTCACCGTCGCTTGTCCTTTATTCACCATGGAAGCTAGCGTGGGCAGCATAGTCACAGGGACAGGGATCAATTATTGCTGTTTTCAGCGCACTTGGTGGAGTTTGAATTCCACCCAAATTGGTGCAGAAAACCCTCTCAAATGTGCGGGGCGAATATCTCTCTCAAAACAGCTTCAATTCACATGAAACTTATTGTCCCTGAATCGCCTGAATGAGGGCTAGGCAGCCCCATTGTTTTCATGAGATTTGAGTGAGAATTGATGGAGCTGGACTCAAGCCACCTCCACATGTGTATTAGATGAATTACAACTCAAAATCACAGTCTATATCTATTATTTTTCCCTCATGTTGTACCCATGGGCTGTCTTGAGGCAGCCCCATAGTGTTTTTGACTCAAGCGTTGTGGTGTGCAACGTTGTTTCCCTCATATCATGTGACAGTAGCACGGTCGTGTGCTGGGAAGGAGCCCCCCCAGGAAGTGCACACCTGAGCCCATGGGGCGGTGAAGTGTGTCCAAGAATGCAGAATGACTTCATAAGACTGAAGCTCCAAAGAGGAGGAGCACCTAGCGGGAACGTGAGAACGCGTTTGTTCATTTGACTGCACTCAGGTTCACACAGATGATAAGGGAAAAACAGGGCAACTTTATTCAAGATGGTAGCAGATACAGGTGGGAACTAAGGCTAAGGGACAGGAAAAGCACAAAAGACAGGCATATGAAAGGAAATCTAGACGTGAGAAGGGGACCGAAGCTGGACAACGTGAGGTATCGAGTCATGGTCTCCAGTGGCTGTGGTAGTGGCGTGTGGCGATTTGTGAATGATGGCTGAGGCCAGGTGTGGTGACAAGGGGTGTGGTTGAGTCGCGACGCGAGGAGGGGGAGACGATGCAAAGGAGAGGCTGGAGGGGGGATAGGGAGAGTGCTGGTGGGTGGTCGCTTGGGCGCTGATGGCGCTGCCAAACGCGATTGCGGGTGGGACGATTGGAGAACTTGGATGGCAGATGCGAGGTAGAGGAGCGAGGGGGTGTGGGAGTAGAAAGGGAGAGGGAAGACAGCGGCAGGCTGAGAAATGGACGCATAGGCGGCATGCAGATCTCTGACTAACAAAGTGAGAGTCTAGTAAAAAAGGGGAGAAAAGCATACCGAAATGTACAGTAGCAACACCGTCCGATGGCAACGAAGATGGCGGCGTGGTACAGGGCTCTTCGGCTGTGCGTTGGGACTCGTCGGTGCATGGTGAAGGCGGGGGCATTGAGGGCGAGGGCGTGCGGTGGTTGATGGGGGCAAGGGAGGCGTGCTGGTGGCGACGATGATGATGATGTGAGGACGAAGAGGAGATGGCACGAAAGGAATACGCACATATGTACTCTTGTAAGCGATTCGCGGCCAGCCATATAGCTGTGTGGGTGAGTCGACATTGAGGCTGTGCGCCTTTGCGAATGCGAACGCTAAGTGAGTCGGTGGCACATACGCATATACTTGTTTTTTTTGAGTTGCTTCCTTGCTGCCACACATCACTTGGACACTGTACGTTGCTTCTCACACCCACCTCACCTTCACCTAGCCCATTCTCTTG
Organism: Russula earlei; assembly: GCA_025769875.1. Lineage (NCBI taxonomy): Eukaryota > Fungi > Basidiomycota > Agaricomycetes > Russulales > Russulaceae > Russula > Russula earlei. Next base: position 70,286 of record JAGFNK010000176.1, on the reverse strand, counting down.
CTCTTGAGGTTGAACATGCCATATGCCAACATCTTCAAGTCCGTCGTCCAGCGCGCTCCACTTGCGGTCACTTTATGGGTGAGTTTTCTGTCTTTCAGTCGCAATTCAAGACTGATTCACTTACCAGTGGTTCCGCGGCACAATCTCGGTGCAGGATGAGCACCATGACATTGCAACCGAGCGAGCTCGATACCTCAAGTTCAAGCTTTTGTTTGGGTGGCATGCCGACCATTCGGGTGGGAAGGTGGATGAGGGTCGTCGACCGCAAGGCGGTCTTTCTGAGGAATCTGGGGAGAACGCGAACTGACACCACGCGTATAACCAGTCAAATAAAAAAGAGTTAGGTCATTGCTAGAAAAATGCTTCCCTTGTGTGATATATTACCCTGTCAAAAGACTGCGCCTCAGGCTCTCTGTTGGTCTGTTGGAGGGCACACGACGACTGAACAATGGCGTTCGTGGTTCAGCTGGCTTATTCCTACCAGCACACGAATGAGGGGAATGTCCCATCTGACAACAAAAAAGGGCATTTGACGGCGAAGGGGCACGCTCGGGTGTCCGTGCGCACGGGTGCAATGAGGCCACAGGACCTAGGGCCACCCCGACAGCCTCATGCAATTGCACCACTTGGCATGGGGCGAAGATGCAGAAAAAAAGAAAAGAGCGAGATGCACAGGGCACGAACTGATGGTACCAGCTGCCCTGTGACGTGCTAAAGACTTCCGTCGCAGGCTACAGGGATGTTGAGGGCAATACATCAGCTACATCCCAGGCACACGTACAACAGGGATGGCTGGCAGCGAGGAGAGGGAGGAAAGGAAGAGATCCGCTTACTCTTAAAGGGGAGGATGGGGAAAGAGTGGCCTTGCTTTCAGCATGGAGAGGCTTCCAGATAGGACCCGGTACCTTCATAATCATGACTGCTCACAGAGGTATTCACTAGGGATCTGCCTGCTCTTGAAAGGGGAGATGGTGAAAGAGTCAACTGCCTTGACAATAGTGTCCATATATCCAAGTCTAGTATAGAAAAGTGTTAGTATATTCTTAAAATCGAGCCTTCTTATTTTTCTCCATAGCTGATGCATCCTCCACTGCAAAGCACAAAATCCGTGAGGCTGTCCCGAATTCCATGCCACCAACATCTGCCAGCTCACTGCAAGTGAGTGGTACGATGTCTTCAATCGTATAAAGTTTGTGGGTTTCTACAAGGATGTCAGCGTACTGTGAGAGATCTTCACCATATTTGTTTCGGACAGGGTGCTCTTCAATAGAACGGAGCCACTCCCTCAGGTCAGGGTAGGTGATGTTCCTATCGGATGCGGTGCACTTTGACTGGGGCGGTGAAGACCCAGGGTTCGGAGTAAAGGGAACGATGTTTTCAGAGTGAGGTAAGCGATGGGAGTTCGAACCATTAACATTGTTGGCAAAGGCGCCACCCAGCATCATCATCATCATTTGCACCCATTGGGGTGGATCAGAGGACAATCCAGCCACCATGTGGCTAGGGTTTGGCATGGAGCCCAACGTATCGGAAGGGGGTGGTTGTGATGTTTCCCAGTTCCTGACTTTCACCTGTCGAAAGCATTTGTCCGTGAGATTCAGTTTGTCTGGGGGAGTATCAACTGTTGCGAGGCGACATGCCTGCAAAGGTGGTTTTAAGCTATGAAGATCCAAAAGAAAACAATGGTGCGTACCAACAAGGAGGCCCAATGCTCAGATCCTCCATCGTGTACTGGTAGTGTACGCCATTCATTTGCACATAGCATGGCGTATTGTGCTTTTCGCACTGGTGTTTATCAGTCAAGAGCTTTAAAAGTTCATGTTGTTCTTGGCCAGGGAGATCTGAAAGCGCATTTGAGGGTGCTGACTGTACCTGGGTCTTTCTTTTCCCTGGACCCTTCTGTCGAGAAATCGTCAGATGAAATTATGCGGAGTAGCATTTAGGCGCACCTTTTCTGTGCCTGGTTCAGAGGTATCGACAATCTGGATGCTGAAAGGCTTGACTTTGCCCTTTCTATGGTTTTTTGCCTTCTGTTCATCGATATGGTTCCACACATGCTCGATTAGCTTTTGAAAGGAAGCTCCATCTTGAAGCAACTTTGCAACAGGCTTGCCCATCTTGAGCACCATCCAGGGAAGGATGTATCCGATGTGCGATAGACAGACAATGCTTGTTTCCATTTTGGCCGCAATTTGGACAAGAAGATCTGAAAATGAGATGTCAGATTTGACAGCAAGTTCCTGAGACGCATTTTTGTATGGGACATCAAAGGTGAGGTTGATTGTTGGACGGCCTGGGGTCACTAGTCACTGGCAAAAGGGGTCAATTCATCATTATTTGCACACCTTCCTCTTCAATTGAAGCATCGCTCCCTTCTATGGGTCCAATGGGTGAGGCGCGTTTACCGTCATCTGCAAGAGTATATAGGTCCAGTGGACTGAATTCCCTGGCTTCTGCATTTACATAGGCATAGGACTCTTCCTCCTCATCCTCATCAATAGCAGGAAGGGATGTCTTGGAAGCCTGAGCTCGTGGTTGTGATCGCTTCAGTCGAGTGGGAGTGCCTGAGCTGTCACTTTCATTTCCACCAGTTTTTTTTTGGGCAGCCTTCCTTTGGCCAGTAGTACGTGTCGGTGCAGGCTGGCGTTTTGAAGCATGTTGCTTCGAGCCCATGAGGGTTTAGGGGGTTGAAATGGAGGGGTAGAGTAAGGTATGATGAGCAGCTCTGGGAAGGGAAGAACACCCTGTCGTCGTCCTGGAGTAGGAGTGGACAGGGTGGACGGTTGATGAATAAGCCACACGACTCTTTACGCGCTCGCTTTATGCAACAACAGGGCCCACACATGAGGTGCCCGTGCAGGCATCATAGCGAGTTCGTGGACACAGGTGAGAACATGGGGAGCAGGTTGTAGGGGGAAAGGCCAGCACAGCTGATTTCATGGCCAGCAGCCGTGAGTGGTGGGGGTCTCCCGCTGCTCGGGGCAGCAGTTGGCTTGGGGTCCAATGATGTTCAAGGCCGGAACGGTAGCTTTGCAAGGTACAATACAGTACAACAAGGGGACACCACAGTAACTTCAGATATAGTGACATTTGTGGAACCAACCTGCTGCGTCATCCGATGTAACAGAGAATGCTGCCCTATACAGGAAAACCCACACATCAGTATCATCACCACCCAAGTCAGCACGAGCCACACCCCCATTCCAACAAACGTAGGCCTTGATCTTTGAAAATGCGAGTTCGATTGGATTATTGCCGTTTTCAGCGCACTTGGCGGAGTTTGAATTCCACCCAAATCGGCGCAGAAAACCCTCTCAAATGTGCGGGGCGAATATCTCCCTCAAAACAGCTTCAATTCACATGAAACTTATTGTCCCTAAATCGCCTGAATGAGGGCTAGGCAGCCCCATTGTTTTCATGAGATTTGAGTGAGAATTGGTGGAGCTGGACTCAAGCCACCTCCACATGTGTATTAGATGAATTACAACTCAAAATCACAGTCTATATCTATTATTTTTCCCTCATGTTGTACCCATGGGCTGTCTTGAGGCAGCCCCATAGTGTTTTTGACTCAAGCGTTGTGGTGTGCAACGTTGTTTCCCTCATATCGTGTGACAGTAGCACGGTCGTGTGCCGGGAAGGAGCCCCCCCAGGAAGTGCACACCTGAGCCCATGGGGCGGTGAAGTGTGTCCAAGAATGCAGAATGACTTCATAAGACTGAAGCTCCAAAGAGGAGGAGCACCTAGCGGGAATGCGAGAACGCGTTTGTTCATTCGACTGCACTCAGGTTCACACAGATGATAAGGGAAAAACAGGGCAACTTTATTCAAGATGGTAGCAGATACAGGTGGGAACTAAGGCTAAGGGACAGGAAAAGCACAAAAGACAGGCATATGAAAGGAAATCTAGACGTGAGAAGGGGACCAAAGCTGGACAATGCGAGGTATCGAGTCGTGGTCTCCAGCGGCTGTGGTAGTGGCATGTGGCGATTTGTGAACAATGGCCGAGGCCAGGTGTGGTGACAAGGGGTGTGGTTGAGTCGTGACGCGAGGAGGGGGAGACGATGCAAAGGAGAGGCTGGAGGGGGGATAGGGAGAGTGCTGGTGGGTGGTTGCTTGGGCGCTGATGGCGCTGCCGAATGCGATTGCGGGTGGGACGATTGGAGAACTTGGATGGCAGATGCAAGGTAGAGGAGCGAGGGGGCGTGGAAGTAGAAAGGGAGAGGGAAGACAGCGGCAGGCTGGGAAATGGACACATAGGCGGTGTGCAGATCTCTGACTAACAAGTGAGAGTCTAGTGGGGAGAAAAGCATACCGAAATGTACAGTAGCAACACTGTCCGATGGCAACAAAGACGGTGGCGTGGTACGGGGCTCTTCGGCTGTGCATTAGGACTCGTCGGTGCATGGTGAAGGCAGGGGCGTTGAGGGTGAGGGCATGCGGCGGTTGATGGGGGCGAGGGTGGCGTGCTGGCGATGATGATGATGATGATGTGAGGACGAAGAGGAGATGGCACGAAAGGAATACGCACATATGTACTCTTGTAAGCGATTCGCGGCCAGCCATATAGCTGTGTGGGTGAGTCGATATCGAGGCCATGCGCCTTTGCGACTTTTTTGCATGTCTTGTGGCCCGTGCGTTTGTGCTGTAGTGAGTTCCCAGGCTTCTGCATTTACATAGGCATAGGACTCTTCCTCCCCATCCTCATCAATAGCAGGAAGGGATGTCTTGGAAGCCTGAGCTCATGGTTGTGATCGCTTCGGTTGAGTGGGAGTGCCTGAGCTGTCACTTTCATTTCCACCAGTTTTTTTTCAGGCAGCCTTCCTTTGGCTAGTAGTATGTGTCGGTGCAGGCCGGCATTTTGAAGCACATTGCTTCGAGCCCATGAGGGTTTAGGGGGTTGAAATGGAGGGGTAGAGTAAGGTATGGTGAGCAGCTCTGGGAAGGGAAGAACACCCTGTCGTTGTCCTGGAGTAGGAGTGGACAGGGTGGACAGTTGATGAATAAGCCACACGACTCTTTACGCACTTGCTTTACGCTTTCTTTACATCACGCTTTTCGCACATTCAACTAAACATATGCCATGTGGCCGGGCATTGTCTGATGATGCACGCTGGATTATCTTACACATGTCTTCAAGATTGACCCTTGATGATATCACCCATCACACTGGAGTTCCTCGTCGTACTATAGAGCGCATTGTGGCCGATTTCAGATCTCGTGGAACAGCCAATCGCCCAAACAGTCTACTCCAACCAGCAAATAGAATCCTTACAATGCAGGAAGTACAAGTGAGTTCCCCACATTCTCTAGTTCGTTCTGTGGCGCATATTGGCTAGTTTCTTCAAGGCACCATCGTCCATACTCCGGATGCCTATCTTGACGAGCTGAGTGATATTTTAAGAGAAAGGACTGGCGTTGAGGTGTCATTGATGACTATATGGCATACCCTGAGAAGGAGTGGCTTCACGATGAAGAAGGTAAGTCATTTCACCTTGAGTTCACACTCAAGTGCACTGACTTGCCCAGCTGAGCAAAAATGCACTAGAGCGCAACGAGGACCTGCGCCTTCAGTATTGGTATACCTTTGGCATCACCTATTCTGCAGAGCAGGCAGTTTTTGTGGACAAAAGCTCCTTTGATCCCCAAACTGACCTTCAAGGGCGAGCATGGGCGATGTCAGGGCAAGCAGCAGTAAGGAAGAGCTTTTTCATTCAAGGAAAACAGTGTGTCCTGCTATCTATATCTACAACAGACTAGAATACAAAGTATCCAGTTATTTGCTTCTCCCAGTGCTCTCGCTTGATGGCATCATCTATAGCCAGCTGGTTGAGGGTTCTTTCACATCTGAACTATTTACCGGCTTCATCCAAGGTCTACTTTCGAAAATGAATCCCTTCCCTGGCAAGAACTCAGTATTGATCATGGACAACGCGCGCATTCATAGAAGTCCACGAATACTCCAAATGGTCAAAGAAAGGTATTATATTGTTTTCTCATGCTGATGTATTGCTCATTTGATGAAGGGGATGTCGGCTCCTTTACCTGCCACCATACTCTCCTGATTTTAATCCAATTGAACTCGCATTTTCAAAGATCAAGGCCTACGTTTGTCGGAATGGGGGTGTGGCTCGTGCTGACTTGGGTGGTGATGATACTGATGTGTGGGTTTTCCTGTATAGGGCAGCATTCTCTGTTACATCGGATGACGCAGCAGGTTGGTTCCACAAATGTCACTATATCTGAAGTTACTGTGGTGTCCCCTTGTTGTACTGTATTGTACCTTGCAAAGCTACCGTTCCGGCCTTGAACATCATTGGACCCCAAGCCAACTGCTGCCCTGAGCAGCGGGAGACCCCCACCACTCACGGCTGCTGGCCATGAAATCAGCTGTGCTGGCCTTTCCCCCTACAACCTGCTCCCCATGTTCTCACCCGCGTCCACGAACTTGCTACGATGCCTGCACGGGCGCCTCATGTGTGGGCCCTGTTGTTGTGTAAAGCGAGTGCGTAAAGAGTCGTGTGGCTTATTCATCAACCGTCCACCCTGTCCACTCCGACTCCAGGACGACGACAGGGTGTTCTTCCCTTCCCAGAGCTGCTCACCATACCTTACTCTACCCCTCCATTTCAACCCCCTAAACCCTCATGGGCTCGAAGCAATGTGCTTCAAAACGCCGGCCTGCACTGACACGTACTACTGGCCAAAGGAAGGCTGCCCGAAAAAAAACTGGTGGAAATGAAAGTGACAGCTCAGGCACTCCCACTCAACCGAAGCGATCACAACCACGAGCTCAGGCTTCCAAGACATCCCTTCCTGCTATTGATGAGGATGGGGAGGAAGAGTCCTATGCCTATGTAAATGCAGAAGCCTGGGAACTCACTACAGCACAAACGCACGGACCACAAGACATGCAAAAAAGTCACAAAGGCGCACGGCCTCGATATCGACTCACCCACACAGCTATATGGCTGGCCGCGAATCGCTTACAAGAGTACATATGTGTGTATTCCTTTCGTGCCATCTCCTCTTCATCCTCACATCATCATCATTGTCGCCACCAGCACGCCACCCTTGCCCCCATCAACTGCCGCACGCCCTCTCCCTCAATGCCCCCGCCTTCACCATGCACCGACGAGTCCCAACACACAGCCAAAGAGCCCCGTACCACGCCGCTGTCCTTGTTGCCATCGGACGGTGTTGCTACTGTACATTTCGGTGTGCTTTTCTCCCCTTTTTTACTAGACTCTCACTTTGTTAGTCAGAGATCTGCATGCCGCCTATGTGTCCATTTCTCAGCCTGCCGCCGTCTTCCCTCTCCCTTTCTACTTCCACGCCCCCTCGCTCCCTCTACCTCGCATCTGCCATCCAAGTTCTCCAATCGTCCCACCCGCAATCGCGTTCGGCAGCGCCATCAGCGCCCAAGCGACCACCCACCAGCACTCTCCCTATCCCCCCTCCAGCCTCTCCTTTGCATCGTCTCCCCCTCCTCGCATCGCGACTCGACCACACCCCTCGTCACCACACCTGGCCTTGGCCATCGTTCACAAATCGCCACACGCCACTACCACAGCCGCTGGAGACCACGACTCGATACCTCGCATTGTCCAGCTTCGGTCCCCTTCTCACGTCTAGATTTCCTTTCATATGCCTGTCTTTTGTGCTTTTCCTGTCCCTTAGCCTTAGTTCCCACCTGTATCTGCTACCATCTTGAATAAAGTTGCCCTGTTTTTCCCTTATCATCTGTGTGAACCTGAGTGCAGTCGAATGAACAAACGCGTTCTTGTGTTCCCGCTAGGTGCTCCTCCTCTTTGGAGCTTCAGTCTTATGAAGTCATTCTGCATTCTTGGACACACTTCACCGCCCCATGGGCTCAGGTGTGCACTTCCTGGGGGGGCTCCTTCCCGGCACACGACCGTGCTACTGTCACACGATATGAGGGAAACAACGTTGCACACCACAACGCTTGAGTCAAAAACACTATGGGGCTGCCTCAAGACAGCCCATGGGTACAACATGAGGGAAAAATAATAGATATAGACCGTGATTTTGAGTTGTAATTCATCTAATACACATGTGGAGGTGGCTTGAGTCCAGCTCCACCAATTCTCACTCAAATCTCATGAAAACAATGGGGCTGCCTAGCCCTCATTCAGGCGATTTAGGGACAATAAGTTTCATGTGAATTGAAGCTGTTTTGAGGGAGATATTCGCCCCGCACGTTTGAGAGGGTTTTCTGTGCCGATTTGGGTGGAATTCAAACTCCGCCAAGTGCGCTGAAAACGGCAATAAACTCAGGAGAGTATGGTGGCAGGTAAAGGAGCCGACATCCCCTTCATCAAATGAGCAATACATCAGCATGAGAAAACAATATAATACCTTTCTTTGACCATTTGGAGTATTCGTGGACTTCTATGAATGCGTGCGTTGTCCATGATCAATACTGAGTTCTTGCCAGGGAAGGGATTCATTTTCGAAAGTAGACCTTGGATGAAGCCGGTAAATAGTTCAGATGTGAAAGAACCCTCAACCAGCTGGCTATAGATGATGCCATCGAGCGAGAGCGCTGGGAGAAGCAAATAACTGGATACTTTGTATTCTAGTCTGTTGTAGATATAGATAGCAGGACACACCGTTTTCCTTGAATGAAAAAGCTCTTCCTTACCGCTGCTTGCCCTGACATCGCCCATGCTCGCCCTCGAAGGTCAGTTTGGGGATCAAAGGAGCTTTTGTCCACAAAAACTGCCTGCTCTGCAGAATAGGTGATGCCAAAGGTATACCAATACTGAAGGCGCAGGTCCTCGTTGCGCTCTAGTGCATTTTTGCTCAGCTGGGCAAGTCAGTGCACTTGAGTGTGAACTCAAGGTGAAATGACTTACCTTCTTCATCGTGAAGCCACTCCTTCTCAGGGTATGCCATATAGTCGTCAATGACACCTCAACGCCAGTCCTTTCTCTTAAAATATCACTCAGCTCGTCAAGATAGGCATCCGGAGTATGGACGATGGTGCCTTGAAGAAACTAGCCAATATGCGCCACAGAACGAACTAGAGAATGTGGGGAACTCACTTGTACTTCCTGCATTGTAAGGATTCTATTTGCTGGTTGGAGTAGACTGTTTGGGCGATTGGCTGTTCCACGAGATCTGAAATCGGCCACAATGCGCTCTATAGTACAACGAGGAACTCCAGTGTGATGGGTGATATCATCAAGGGTCAATCTTGAAGACATGTGTAAGATAATCCAGCGTGCATCATCAGACAATGCCCGGCCACATGGCATATGTTTAGTTGAATGTGCGAAAAGCGTGATGTAAAGAAAGCGTAAAGCAAGTGCGTAAAGAGTCGTGTGGCTTATTCATCAACTGTCCACCCTGTCCACTCCTACTCCAGGACAACGACAGGGTGTTCTTCCCTTCCCAGAGCTGCTCACCATACCTTACTCTACCCCTCCATTTCAACCCCCTAAACCCTCATGGGCTCGAAGCAACGTGCTTCAAAATGCCGGCCTGCACTGACACATACTACTAGCCAAAGGAAGGCTGCCCGAAAAAAAAACTGGTGGAAATGAAAGTGACAGCTCAGGCACTCCCACTCAACCGAAGCGATCACAACCACGAGCTCAGGCTTCCAAGACATCCCTTCCTGCTATTGATGAGGATGGGGAGGAAGAGTCCTATGCCTATGTAAATGCAGAAGCCTGGGAACTCACTACAGCACAAACGCATGGACCACAAGACATGCAAAAAAGTCGCAAAGGCGCATGGCCTCGATATCGACTCACCCACACAGCTATATGGCTGGCCGCGAATCGCTTACAAGAGTACATATGTGCGTATTCCTTTCGTGCCATCTCCTCTTCGTCCTCACATCATCATCATCATCATCGCCAGCACGCCACCCTCGCCCCCATCAACCGCCGCATGCCCTCACCCTCAACGCCCCTGCCTTCACCATGCACCGACGAGTCCTAATGCACAGCCGAAGAGCCCCGTACCACGCCACCGTCTTTGTTGCCATCGGACGGTGTTGCTACTGTACATTTCGGTATGCTTTTCTCCCCACTAGACTCTCACTTTGTTAGTCAGAGATCTGCACACCGCCTATGCGTCCATTTCCCAGCCTGCCGCTGTCTTCCCTCTCCCTTTCTACTTCCACGCCCCCTCGCTCCTCTACCTCGCATCTGCCATCCAAGTTCTCCAATCGTCCCACCCGCAATCGCATTCGGCAGCGCCATCAGCACCCAAGCAACCACCCACCAGCACTCTCCCTATCCCCCCTCCAGCCTCTCCTTTGCATCGTCTCCCCCTCCTCGCGTCACGACTCAAACACACCCCTTGTCACCACACCTGGCCTCGGCCATCCTTCACAAATCGCCACACGCCACTACCACAGCCGCTGGAGACCACGACTCGATACCTTGCGTTGTCCAGCTTCAGTCCCCTTCTCACATCTAGATTTCCTTTCATATGCCTGTCTTTTGTGCTATTCCTGTCCCTTAGCCTTAGTTCCCACCTGTATCTGCTACCATCTTGAATAAAGTTGCCCTGTTTTTCCCTTATCATCTGTGTGAACCTGAGTGCAGTCGAATGAACAAACGCGTTCTCACGTTCCCGCTAGGTGCTCCTCCTCTTTGGAGCTTCAGTCTTATGAAGTCATTCTGCATTCTTGGACACACTTCACCACCCCATGGGCTCAGGTGTGCACTTTCTGGGGGGGCTCCTTCCCGGCACACGACCATGCTACTGTCACACAATATGAGGGAAACGACGTTGCACACCACAACGCTTGAGTCAAAAACACTATGGGGCAGCCTCAAGACAGCCCATGGGTACAACATGAGGGAAAAATAATAGATATAGACTGTGAGTTTGAGTTGTAATTCATCTAATACACATGTGGAGGTGGCTTGAGTCCAGCTCCATCAATTCTCACTCAAATCTCATGAAAACAATGGGGCTGCCTAGCCCTCATTCAGGCGATTCAGGGACAATAAGTTTCATGTGAATTGAAGCTGTTTTGAGAGAGATATTCGCCCCGCACGTTTGAGAGGGTTTTCTGCGCCGATTTGGGTGGAATTCAAACTCCGCCACGTGCGCTGAAAACGGCAATAAGATTGAAGATTTGACTTCCAAATTTCTTGCCTCAATGCGTGATTACTCTCCCAAGACCTGACGGCACCTCTGAGCAGAGCATCACCGATAAAAACCGAGGCCATCAACAGCAAGAACACAGCAATGAACCAGCAAGCACTTTCCAATTTACACAGCCCACAGCAGTGGAGCATTCACACAGCGAGGTCAACACATTCTATGTCCAGCATGCATTGACTCCAGCACCAACAGATAATCAAGAGAAGATGCCTGACGGAAATACTGATTGTACATCTGCTCCTGGGTGTCAGTCAAACACAATTGCAATTCCAAGCAAACGATCCTACCCTTTTTGGAAGGATGTGCTGAGAAAAAAAAGAAAAGTTACATCCTCGTGAGGATTTACGAACAACGAAAGGACCTGGAACATATGAATGAGATTGAATATCCCTTGACGCCAGACGGTGGACTTGATCTGTGGGGTTATCTCAAAAATTATACGTCAGACAGTGCCAGGCAAGTCGGTTCAATATCATATCAATCTGTGGTGTTGGCTATGCTGACTGTCTCCTAAGGTGCTGGATGCCCACTCTTCACGACCGTGGTTTAGCAAGCACCTTGTTTTGGAAAGCGGTGCCATTAGGCTGTTAAAAGCAAAAGAAGGGTATTGTCAAGACTCACTGTTGAACTATCCAGTTCAAGAGCGAGGGGTAAGCTCGGAGATGAGTCGATAGATGTCCAAGATGGCGTGGGCAAGGAGTAGAGTCCAGAGTAGTAACAGATACCAGAGAGGTACTGTCACTGTGAGAGTTGAACAATCATGCAGAGAGGAGGCCAGGATAGTCACAAGGGGACAGTCCTTAAAGGAGTATCCAAGGAACAGAGAGTGCCGTAAACAAATGGACAGTCTGAGGACTGTCCGCTACTTTATTGAGCACTTATATACTACAAGAGAACTGCTAAATAGAGAACAAGTCATAACCTTGTTATCAAGCACAATAGAGTGCTGAGTAAGAAGTCAGAGTGCGCTTACTGAGCATGCTCAGTCATCCTCAGTAAGCTGCTGAGTAAGAAGGCTTTTCCTGATGAGTAAGAGCTTTCATTGTCCACGTGTTTGCTGTTCTAGTGCACGTGCGAGCACCTGATTCATTTTCTGTTAGGGCCAGTCATTTGAGGACTTGTAGTTTGGTTAGGGAATAGTGTTATCTTATAAGGCCCTTATATAGCTCTATTAGGGTCCTTAGAGTCGACCCTAATACTCCTATTAAGGCCCTTAGTATTGCCTTATAGTTCATTCCATAGTTATTAGAGTTGGTCTAATAACGTGTTGTAGAGTCTTTGATACTAGGTTAGTACCCATTGTAGAGCACCTAGAGTCATCCTAAAGGGTCCCTAGAAGGGCCCTAATACTGTCATTTATTGCTAGAAGGGTTGCCAATAAGTGGGGCTTGTTGTATGTTGATTGTGCCAAGAATTGCTCGCACGACAATGCACGCACAATATTGTGGACACCTCTACTCACCCCTTTTGCTCGTGTGAACAGGGTGACACCATAGAGGCTGGGTTTCCTCCTATAAGGAAGGGTCCTTTAAGGGCCCTCTCCGGAGAATGGTTCATGACAGGTATTTACAGGTGGTAGTTCAATCATCCTCGTAGCTGCTCAGTGATCAGAGGGTATAAACCACTACTGCAAGATCCCTGTTTCAGCCAACCCCATGCCTCTGTCTGTCCAGATATAACGACCCCTCATCATCATCCCAAATTTACAGGCTTCTTTCATGCTGGCATTATAATAAGTTAGCAAATAAAAATAAAATAAATTCAATACAGGCACTTACTATTTCCTGTGGATCAACCTTCTTTGACAGCATGAATTTAATTTTATCACGCACTACACGTGACATTCGTGTGTAAGCGAGATTAGCAATTCCGATTTCATGGGAATGCTCACTTGCATATTGTCCAAGAATGGTAGGCGCATCTGCATAAGACTTGATGACTATTCGGCAACAGCAACCCATCTTCTTGATCTCAGATCTCCATGTGTGATCGGGGTGCTTCTTTACATAACTCAAAGCTCCCCCAGATAGTTGGTGGGAGCAGATGAAAACCTTCTTTGTCCATCCCTGCCCATGCTCGGTGCTGGATGGAATCAATTCAATTGAGTGAGCCAATTCTTCTTGCCAGCACCACACATTGAAATTGGCTGCTGTCGGCCATTCCATGGGGTATCCACCATGCTCCCGGTCATAATTGAGTCCTCCCCTCTTTCCAGAATTGGCAGTGATCTGAAAACATTGTGTCGCAAAAGGGGCGCTCAGGCCAGAATGGGCAGATGATGCAGATGGCACGCCAATCAACCAGAAACAAGATTGCATTTCCTTTTTTTTTTTGGTAGGGGAAAATGGTAAGGAGTTATCTTATTATTAACACACTTATATAACTAAATTACATTCGTTAACGCGTGATTGAAGTCCCAATTCTCTTGCCAACACAATCACCTTTTATGGTAATTCAACCCACCATGAAATGTCAAAGACTGGCAGCTGCAATCAACTTAATATTCAAGGTTTCAAGGTCTTACCTGATAAGGAAGTGATCATGCCCAATCAGAAAACATGGACAGAGACAGCCAAGCATATGGGTGTCAAACAGGGCCCAAAACAATGGACCAGTCTCCCTGATGTGCAAGGACTGACAGCACAAAGCATCAGTGTTGCTAAGGGAAAGCACTACAATGTTCATGATGATCTGACACCAGGGACAAACAGTCAGGCAAGCATGCCAAGCCTGATGCAACATCTGCTGCTGCAAATGCATGCATGCATGCCCTTGGGGAACCATCATCCCTCCCTCAGAACCTCCCTCCCTCCAATGCCACCACCCCTTGCACCATGTCCCTTTGGATTCACACACTGCTATTAACAGCCTCAACTGCTGCTGTTCCCTACAATACAAAATCTTTTTTTGTATCATTTTAATTTATTTGTCTAATAGCTAATAAATAAGTCATTGGATATGTAATTGAGAAAATGATTTGGTGTCATTTAAATACATGATTGATGCACCAATTCTCTTGCCAAACTCAATTGCCTTTTATGGTAAATCTACCCACCACGAAAAGTATGCAACTCCCACCAGCCTCGCACTCCACGGCAGAGGCAGAGGGAGATGGAGAAAGCCCTCGTACTTTTCTTGTTGTGCGGCGTGCGCGCGCGAGAAGTTCAAGTTGACGTCGTCTGCGGCTATACTTATCTTTCACGGAGCGTGCACTAATGTATGTTTGAGCATCAGTCGTTCGTTTGAAATTGCGCGCGGCGGTACGCGTCATTAGTGTGACTCGGATCCTCGACAGCCCCATGGATATTCTACACCTCGATGGTCAGTTCTTGTTATCGACATTTCTCCATTACTGAAGGTGCGCTCTTCCAAGGTTGATGCGGTCGAAGACTGTATTTCAATCGTTGGGTACAATTGGGGCTTGCGTACTATCGGCGCGCCGATCAACGTACACTGCTATGCACCGCTACAATTACATTTTTTGCGATATATCAGCAGGGGGCATCACGACCGCTAAACAACCGTCGGGTCAACCAAGGGAGAAAGCAGAAAGAGGGAAAGACGCACCGCCGGTCCTTCCTCGTCGCCTTCTCTCTGCGCCGCTTCTGCCAACTCCGCTTGAACGGCATCCAACACCTGCGCGTGAACCTCCTTCCTCGCCGCGACGACGCCGAAATTTACGCCGAGCGTGCGCCCGAGACCAAAGTCCAGCGGACGTCCACGAGCATCCGAGACGACCCCGCCGGCCTCTTCTACCAGGAGGGACCCGGCGGCGTGGTCCTGCACGCACCCGCACACCGCGAGGGAGGGAGGGGGGGGAAGTTCACACATCAGCGAACCGACACGACACATTCGCGCGCCCGCGTTACAAAAAACAAAAGCAAAAAAAAAAAATGCATACGCACCCAGATCTTTTCTCGGTACCCGTCCGCGCTGCCGGCGCCGTTGCGCGCGACGGGCAGCCTCAGGTAGACGCCACCGCCGGCGTCGCCACGCACGAGCGCGGCGTACTTGGCCTGCGAATCCATGCGCACGGGCGCGGCGTGCACGCCCAGGCGCGCCGCGACGCGCGCGTTGGTGTCGAGCGCGGCGTGCGCCTTTTCGACGGACTCGAGGAAGGAGAGCTCGCGCAGGGCCAGGGGGCGCATGCTCAGCGGCGTCGGCCGCGGCTGCTGGACGGCGCGCACCGCCGGGGGGTGTGCGCCGCCGCCGGACGTCGCGGAGGCGGCGGCGGGAGGAAGAGCGGTGGGTGGTGGCGCGAGGAGGGGCAGCTGGAAGGCGCCGTGCCCGCGCACGGCGAGGAAGAGCGCGCCTCTGTTCGCGGTGTCGTCTTGGTCGTGGACGGGGACGGGGACGTGATCTGGGGAGGGGCCGCTGGCGACGAAGGGGAGGTTCGGGCAACCTATGACGCCCAGCTCGACGCGCGCGTCGACGAGCAGCGCGAGGCAGATGGCGTATTGCCCGCCTCGCAAGAAGCCCTTGGTCCCGTCGATCGGGTCCAGCGTCCAGAAGCCTGTGCGGTAACATCAAAAAATAAAATAAATACGATGAGGGCCGTCCGTCCATGAAAGAAAACACGCACGTCCGGTGCGCCCGCCGGCGTGGTCGCCTCTGTCGATGGCCTTCAAGAGCGCCTCGGCGCCCCACCGCCTCCCAAGGCCCCACTCCTCCCGCTCCTCCCAGCCGGCCCATCCGGCGGCATCGACACCGGCACCGGAAGCGGAAGAGGAGAGCGGGGGCAGCGCCAAGACGTCGTCGGCGAGCTGGACGACGCGCGCTCTGAGGAGGGCTCCGTCGTCGTCGTCATCGTTCGTCTCGTTTTCCGCGTTCGGCGCTGCACGGCCGCCGCCTCCTTGGCGGGGGCGGCGACGCAGGTCGGACGCGTCTTCTTCGCCTACGATGGGGTCGTTCGGGAATGCGTTCGAGAGGATGGTGTTGATGACCGCCTGCGCCGAATAGTCCGCCACTTTACGACGCAAAAGGAGTAAGAGACGGGAGAGATTATTGTGTGTGCGCTACTCCATCAGGGGGGAAAGATCTACGTGTGAAGCGAGTTGCGGGCGCGTACCAGTTACGGGGCTCTTGTCTCCCTTGACGAGCGTCTCTCCCGTTACGAGCTTGTTGAAGACTGTTGTGGTCAGCGCACAGGCGCGACGCACGGCCGCGATAGCCACTTGTTGCTCGATGGCGAATGGTCCAGGCATGATGGCAACGATAACGATCGAGGTGCACAGGACAAACAGATGATATCGCCCAACCAGGTTTACTATGTATTATTTGATCGTGATAATGCGATGACAGTCAAACAACGCCCTCCCCAGTCTCCCAAAGCAAAGAGAAGAAGTGACTATAGTACAGACCGGACGTACACGTCACGATCTGAGCAAACGAAGACAACGGAACTTGGAACGAAGAACAAAGATAGAAGGGAAAGGAGAGCAGATTGCTTATTATTGAACAAATTGCACGAGTAATGCCAGGAGGATGGGATTGGGTAATAAAAGGTAACACAGATGCGAGCTACGATGCCGAACAAGAGAAAAATGCATGAGGGAAAGAAAGGTGGACAACAAGGCGGGAGTGGCACAAGATCGGACGTCTATCCTCGGTAGTTGGCAAAATATGGATGCACCAGGGCACGTTTCGCAGAGATGCGTTGAGCGCTGTCGTATGCCAGTGTTTGCTGGGAATGACACATTCGGCCGAATTGCGAATAACGATGGGAAAAGAAACGTACCTTGAGAAGGTCGATCCCAGCCGCGTCCAGATATGGGACTTGCTCGGCGAGATTCTGCGGTGACCATTGCGGGAAAGTTGGCTTGTAGTCTGGCAACTGCTTGACGCCTGGCCAAGACTCCTCATTCGGCGTGCCCAGTACACTACGTGTCATTTGAGATCAGAAATCTCAGGAGGCACGGAATACAATGACTGACCGGAAGATCTTGAAGATTTGGTCGATTTCCGAATCTCCAGGGAAGAGTGGGATGCCGCGCATGACCATCTCCGCGAAAATGCATCCGACCGACCACATGTCAATGGCGGTCGAGTAATGACGTGAGCCGAGCAGCACCTCAGGCGCGCGATACCACAGTGTGACAACCTGTCAAATATTGACGTTCCCGCCAACAGTTTCCAACCAACAGGGTTCTCCGTCGTAACTGCGGAATGAAAGAATTTCACAAAATGAAACGTACCTCGTGCGTGTACGTGCGCATGGGAATGCCAAACGCGCGCGCGAGCCCAAAATCAGCTAGCTTCAGATTGTTCCTTTTGTCGATGAGGAGATTCTGCGGCTTGAGGTCGCGATGCAGGATCCGATGCGAATGGCAGTACAATAATCCCGAGGTCAGCTGGTGAGTGAATTTCTATACATCGCAACGGTCACCACGACGAATAGTCCAATCAGCACCGTAAGCCAATAAGGGAAAAGGTTAATGACAAAGTGAGCCTCCGGGTCCACAACCGCGCCGGTTTCGGTCTTTTTTTTTTTTTTTTTTAAATCTCGAGGCGTGTCACGTGACATACGCGATATCTGGATCGGGAAACGAAGTGATGGTAGGTGAGGTGAAGCGAGATGACGAGCGCTGATGGCTCCGCGCAACAAACGGAAATATGACGCGTCTTTTTATGGGTGGGGCCGCGGGAAAGGAAGAATAAAGGGGAGAGAGGGATGGGACACCTACTTGGCAAAGCTCAAGCGACAGTGGCGTGCCTTGCGAGTTGCCAGCCTCCATGTAGCGCTTCAGGTCGACATCCAGAAACTCAAACACGAGGTAAAGCTTCTGATCCGCGTGGACGATGTCTAGCAACCTGTAAGTTCAAGGATTTCTCCCCTGTCAGCGGATCCCACTCCAACCCACTCATGAGGGTGGACGGCCTGGGTTGCATTAATCACGAATGGTGTATGGTCGCACCGGACGATATTGTCATCCTTGAGCTCCTTGAGGAGCGATATCTCGCGGATGGCGGTGCTCGGGACGCCCTCGTCCTCCGCCTCGAGTCGGATCTTCTTGAGCGCGACGATCTGATCCGTGTTGACGTCACGCGCCTTGTAGACGACACCGTACGTGCCTGGGTGCATCCACCACAAGCACCACCCCCCCCCCAACGTGCGCGTGAGGCCCGGGGACACTCAATTTAAAGCCTAGGCGCAGAACGCACCTTCGCCTGTACAGTGGTGCAGATGCAAGTGAGCGTTTGAGCAATACCGGGAGGAAAGAGAGGGGAGCAGAGGACAAAAACACGCACGCACCAACTTTCTCTATCTTGGCGTAACTGTCCAGATGGGGAGGGATGATGCCACCGCGGGGGCGGAGTTTGGATAAGCTTGAAGGGTAGACAGAGCGAGATTGGGGGAGGGGAGGTACGCACCGATCCATAGTTTAAATTAGTAGGTAGACGAGATGCTCTTGCGTTGCGTGTGCGTGTGTGCGTAGGTACGCGTTCGAGAAGTGAGCGGGTACAGGTAACGGAAAGGCAGAGGTAGCGGGGGCCACTTGAAGGAGACCTCGTTGTATGGGTTGCGTCTGAAGCGATCCAAGCGTGGGGCCGCGACTTTGTTGCTCTGTAGTAAGAGCGATAGTTGAAGTCTAAGGTCAAGTGAGTTACGATTGTGTTCCTAGTCTTTTCCAACGTGTTGGGAGATTGGGAAGCACAAGCTACGTGAGAGGGGAACAGAGGGAGAGAGAAGGTCAGATAGACACCTTTTATGCGACAGGACCTTTTGTGAGGAGGGAGGGAGAGGGGCAGCGTTACGGGCGGCCGGGTGGGGGTTTTGTGTGTGCCCTTTGATTACCTAAGCTACCATGATAGTTGGAGTTGGATGTTGTTGGGTAATAATAATGATAGTAAATGAAAGGGACGAGGGACTTCGTCGATCGATAAAAGTACGATACTGTGCTGGCTGACTGGACTGATTGTGTGCGAAAATGTACGTGTACGTGTACGTGTGATATGTAAATCTCCCTCACTACCCACCCGACTTGCGCTTCCCTCCAAGCCCAAATCCCGAGGTATCAGAGAAATCAAAAATTTCAACCCCGTTTCTCCTCACCTCACGCATCAAAAAGTTTGGAACGATCCGGGAAGGGCGCCGTTAGCGTTGAGAGCGAGCGCACAAACATCGTTTGGAAATTTCGAGCAGAGCGCGCACGCATTATGACGGTATTATCAACGCTTTATGCGTCTATACAACGCGATCGACCGGTACATCGAAATCGCCTGATGTCCAAGCGGGGTATCGCTTCTTCCCTTCGTTGACCAGTTTGTTGGAGGAGCTAGCCCCCAAGCAGCTTAAAAAAAAGCCCAAGGCTAGCTCGATTCCCAGCCGCTAGCCCATCCGCGGAACCGAGAGATATCTGGGCACGAGCGCGCGTGCCACATATGATGGCCTTCTGATCTTTCTGTTTTCACCCGAAACCGTACAAGAGACACATCAAACAGCTCTAGGTTGTCGTCATTTCCCCCTCGTCCGTCAACATGCAGCTCTGGCACCTGCGTCATGCCGGTCGTGGCCACGTCGTCTCTCTCGCCCGTGGCTGCGTCAGGTCGATGTACTGCCCAGGCCACGGGTCTTCACCTGCCATGCTGTATTAGTATGGCACGTGGAGCGATTTTAAATGCGGCATGTAATACACATCAACACAGATGAGCTGACATTGCACCCCCCTCATCCCCCCGCTTCTAAGCGTAAATGGCACGATTGGATCAGCCAAGTAAGCCCAAAGGGGACATCGGTCACGTCAACTCGTCTCGTACAATAGCCGCCAGAGATTCCTCTAGAATGCTCGGCATGGCATGACAGACGGAATAGAGGCGGAAAAGCAATTATACCAGAGATGGACGCACTCCTGTCAATGATATTTAGCTCGCCCCCGTCATCCTCCTCTTCTTGTTCTTCCCCGTCAGGATTCCACCGGTCCTGCGCCGCAAAGTTGGGATCTCTTGCGCGGTCCACGTTCAGGTCAGCCAGCATCCGCGCAGTGGACTCCTCTTTGCGTTTCTGAAGCGTCGCTTCGCGCTGAGCACGTACGCGTGCGAGCTCCGGAAGATAGTCTCTGCAGGTGAGGGTCGAGTCAGTGAGGAAAGATAAGAGAAAGGATACAGACTTTTCGTATTCCTCGCGTGAGGCCTCAACAACTCCAAGGAATTCGGAAATACCATCCCCTGTCACACTGGATACACCGACTGACTGGGAAAGTGAAATTCTACGGCTAAATGGGACACTATGAGGACCAACCTTGAGGTGCTTATAGAACTCGTCGAGGACGAGACTCATGCTGTTCATGAGGCTGTTCATATACGTAGGCGCGCCCTCGTCGTCAGTCGTGCTTTGATGCGACGCAAGTGATTCCTGGAAGACCTCGAAATCTCGCATCCAATCGAGGGCAAAGGCGTGCGGTTCGACGTCGATCTTGTTAAAGACCACGATGAATGGAAGCTTGGTCTTGTATAGGATGCTAGGAGATATGAGCATATGAGGGCGGAAAGTTAGAGAAAAGCAACGGAGGACCAAGTTCCAACACGGATCACTGGAACGGCCGTAGAGCCAGCAATGCAAATGACAACCAGATGGGCCTCTCGGTGGACAAAAAAAAACGAACGGAGGATGAAAAACAACAGACCTGCATGCGTAAAGCATATTCGACATGAACGTCGCAGGTGCGACGGAACGCGGGGTGTCGACAATGTAAGCGACAACGGTCGGAAGTGCAGACGCGACGGCATCCGTGATGATCGCACCAGAGGCCGACCAGGTAAAAATTTCTATTTGGCCGGGAGTGTCGATGATCACATAGCTGGATCGATGAAGAGCATCCAGTGAGACAGGACAGGACAGGACGAGGAAAGAATGGCGCACTCTACGGTCTCTGCACGCTTCTCGACAAGGTCGAGGACCTGATCGAACTTGGTGGTGAAGAGATTGAGTGAGGTGAGGATGCCGCCATTGGGCCCGAGGTTATACCTTTGATGGACGGCGCCTCAGCGGAGAGCTGCATGGCGAGGAGTGGAACTGCGACTGCGCACTGCTTCATGACCTCGTGGTAATCTACGGTGTCTCGGATGTCAATGTTGGGGTCGTAGGGCACATTCGCCACCGCGGGGTCAAGGTTGAGGAGGTAGGGAGGGGCGGGAGGAGATTTGGAAAGGAGATGGGCGGAGAGCCTGTGGACAAAAGTGGACTTTCCTGAGCCGGCCATACCGATGGCGATGATGCAGACCGGTTTCTTGGAGGAGGAGGACATGGGGAGCAGCAAGCAGGGGAGGAGAGCGCGTGACGTGACTTTTAATTGAGACTCCGAGGAGGGAGCGATAAAGGGGAGGGGAGAGCCCTCAACGTGCCATGAAGCTCTTTCCATCCACTCGACCTCGACCTTTCCCTCTTCCTGACCACAATCCTCTCCCCATGGACGACGATATTCAGTTTCTTGGCATGGTCCCACCCATATCTCCCCACAAACCCTCTTATCCTCTCGCCTCCCACCCCCCAATGCACCCCCCCGCCTCGGGTGCGTTCCCTCCTTTGCACCCAGATGACTCGAACCGCTCTCTCCTAACATA
Organism: Russula earlei; assembly: GCA_025769875.1. Taxonomy (NCBI): domain Eukaryota; kingdom Fungi; phylum Basidiomycota; class Agaricomycetes; order Russulales; family Russulaceae; genus Russula; species Russula earlei. The sequence goes on along the minus strand of JAGFNK010000176.1, from coordinate 48,575 downwards.
TTCCCTCACAGGAATAATGCTCGTCATCCCAAAATCCGGTGACGAGCCCACCCAGACCCTCCGATTTCTCAAATCTCGCTCCCCAGTCGTCCACATTGGTCGAGCGTCGTCATCCCATCTAGACACTGACAAGTCGTCAGACAGTATCCTCTTTCGATGCCCCGTCATAAGTCGCAGACATGCAAAGCTAATGTTCTCCTCGGGACAAGTATGTCCTCATTCCCTCGGTCCTGTTCAGTGACTCATACCCTGTCTCCTCCCTGATGCACAGGTGTACATCGTCGACCTGCACTCCCATCATGGCACCCATCTCCGCAGACGGGATGAGATCGTGCGCCCTATCGTACCCGATGTCCCGATCACTCTCCAGGATGGCGACACCCTGATCTTTGGAAAGGCCGTCGGCAAAGAACCATTCTGCGTCTCCCCAGTGATCGCCAACATTATGCTCATCTACGATACCGAGGCCGTCCAGAGTCCCATCATCTCCCAGCCAGTCATCTCTCTCGTTGACTCACCTACCCTACCTGCGACGCCAATCAAGAGCAAGGATCAAGCCGAGGTAACCAACTTCGGGCGCTACGGCCTCTTCGGTCCGCACTCCTCCCCTTCCTCCCAAGAGTCCTCTCCCGGATCCTCCGACGAAGATTTCTCCCAGAGTGACCCCGATGGTGATGAAGACGACGACGAGGATGATGACTTCCTCGATCCACCGGAGGACCATCCCAGCGTCCCCTTCGGTGGCCATGCTCAGGCCCAGAGCACCGGCGCCTGTTACGATTCTCTGCCCTCTCTTCATGGCCTCGGCCTGCTCGCCTCGCGCCATGTGATGCATCATGCCCCTCCTACACATATCCCTCTGCACGCTCCTCTCACCCTCTCGAACACGCACTCCCAGATGACTTCATCTCTAACCCCCGAGCGTAGGTCCTTCGTCGACCCATGGTTATTCGATTGTAACCAGAGAGCCAACATTCAAGATTCTTCCAGCGTTGCCGTTGAAATTGGCGCCGATGAGTCCATGGACATATCCCGTCCAACTTCTCCACCTCTCATGAACGTTTTGCCTCACGTCCCTGAGGTCAATGAAGAGGCCCTTGCGTCTGTTGCCCAAACAGAGTCGCCTATCAAAGCGAACGCTGGAGAACCCTTGATTGTTGGGGCCTATCCTGGTTCGCCAGTTCCAAGTGCCGTCGTGTCGCCTTGGGAGGATGGGGAAGTGTCATCCCAGCTCGATCAACAAAGACTGCAACAGTCCCTTATCCAGCCCCAGCGGCGTCCTGAGAATCTCCCCTGTGCAGCTGAGGGAACCGCCTCGTCTTCCCTCATCGTAGAGGCCTCTGAGAGCTCCGAGCAGCTCGCTGAAGATGTCGCCTCGGACGTTGACGCTGATGGCGATGCTGATGTCGATCCCATCCCCACCACCGGCACAAACACAGGTGGACAAGCAGCGCCTCTCGAACAAGCTCCGTTGGCTACGGCTCCCGTCGCTGTTGTTTCCCAGCCATATAATTCGCATGTTCCGGCCGGGATCGGCGCTGCGACCGGCTCTGGCATCACCATTGACGCGCGCCTCACTTCTCTTGATGAGGCGCTCGTCAATCTCTGGGTGCGTAGCTGGCGTGTAACTTGTCCTTCTTTTTGTGCTCACGGTTGTAAAAAGGGCAACGTCCTGCGCATGCAGATTGCGCACCGCAAGACACAGACTGACCACAAGATACTCTCTGATCGTACTGACGCACTTGCGGCCCGTGTTGACGCGGTGCAGGCCGACCTTCGTGGCGCATTGTGCAACGATGACGAGGTAGATACGCTGAGGACTCGCGTGAAAGCCGCCGAGGATTTGCTTGCTGAACTGCAGGGCCGCCTATCGGCCACGGAGGATGCCCTCGCTCGAGCGAAGGTGCAGGCAGAGGAACAAGCGGCGGAACTAGCGGCTCGGGTAGTTGCGAACGAGGTAAGTTAATGCACGCACGCGCCCAGTGCGTCGGGCGCTCATTCGGCGTAGTCGGATGCCAGTCCGGTGATGACCGAGACTACGACCTCACCGACGCGCAAGCGCAAGCGCACCGACGAAGACGTAGACGGTGATAAAGACGGCAACCATGTTACTGAGGATGACGAACAAGATGAGCATGGTAATCACCCCTTCGCGCAGCGCCCGAGGATCCAGACAAGGAAGAGAACGCGCCGATGTGCACGCGCGGTGGTGAATGTGACTGCGGCGGCAGTCGTCGGCGCTGTAGCCGCATGGTCTGCCCTTGCGTTTGCATGAGATGCCCGATACGAAAGATATGCCAGACAGAGAGTTTCGTAGCAGCGACCTGGTGTTGAGACGTGTATTTCTATACTACCTTTGGTGAGTAGAGCGTCCCCCCCCCCCCACTGGATCCAGCTTGGTCGATTCCAGGACTGTACCCTTTCGTTTTTTTCGTTTTTTTTTTTTTTTTTTTTTTTCGTTCCTCTCCTTTTAGTCTTTCATCGGTTGGGGGTTGTGGCGTGCAGTCGGTCATCGAATGGCTTTAGCGGATGTATGTATTGTATGCAATGTCCCGAAGACGAGAAAACTCCTGTAAAAGAAAATATAAAGTGAAGTTTCGTATTTCGCATCGTTGGCGTGTACCTCGCATTATCGTTCCTAGTCGCATCAACGGGTGACCTGCGACATGAAAAATCGACGCAATCCTCCTGAACGGCTTCAACGCGACTGAAAGTTTGATTGCTGGTGCCGTTGGCCGTACGGATTCGTTAGGCTTCAAGCTTTAAGCTTCAGTGCTTCAGATCTCGAGTCTCAACTTGCATCCTCTACCACGTGGTGAGCGGTGAGCAGCCAGAGATGCCCAACATGCATGAGACTGTCTGTGGTGGCTTGGCAGTTCTGCATAGCGCTTGTAACGGCCGACTCGGACCAATGTTTTCGAGCAGAACAAGGCCGTTTGACGTGAGAGGCAACCAACTTACATCGACGTCTCTCTTCTCCGCGAGTCCCCAAAGATTCGCCCCCTGCTCTTATCAGTTTGTGATTAAACACCGTTCACTGGCATGCGTAACAGAAAATATAGAATGACCATGCACATTCTCGACGACGACTCGCTTCTCAACATCATATTTATTTCGTTTTCTGTCGGCCGGCTTGTTTAGATCAAGTCCTGTAGCTTCCTCGTACGGGAATATGGAACGATGTTGGTACAGGCTCGCCCATGTGTGCCGAAGGTGGAGGTTCCTTGTACTCGCGTCATCATCCCGCTTGCGTCTTGGCCTTCATCACACACACCTAGCAGACATGCTGGCACAATCACCCCACTTCCCACTCGTAATCAATCACATTACCCGATGACTGCGAAAGAAGAACAGGTATTACTGTTGGCGCTCCAGCATCGTGATCGCGTCCGTCGCATCCGCATTTCTGATACGTCGCTGTATTCCGAATTTCCAAAGCTCGTTACGCCAATATCGAATACCTGCGATGACGATTCTGCACAGGTATGAGGCAGGCCTGGTGCTTCCCAAGTTGCTTCGGGCACCACATTTACGCCACCTCATACTGGATGACTTTGCCTTTCCAATCGGATCTCCTATGCTTACGACACCCGCGGCGCTCGTCACGCTTTTCTCTCATGAATATCCACCCATCATCGGCCTACTTTACTCCAGCGGCTTTCCCTCATGCCACAGCTGGAGACCTTGAGGGTTGGCTTTCATTCCCCCATTCCCAGTCGTAATGTCGAGAGTCAACTGTTGCGCTCTCCCCGATCCAGACACACGTCACACTTCCTGTTCTCCACTGGTTTGGGTGGGTTCAAAGGCACCAGCGCTTACTTGGGAGCGCTTCTTTCTCGGATCACGACCCCTCCCCAAGAAGTTCCAAATCATATTTTTCAACCAGCTTACGTTTTCCATCCCCACGCCTCCCGCGGTTTGTGACGACAACGGAGGGTATCAGGCTTGACGCGGTCAAGATCGAGTTCCATAACCCGGGGCGTCGAGGTCCGCGCTGGCACATACCCCCGAAAGGGGGTGTCGGGGGTTGTAACTTCGAGACAAGAGTTATTTGCGAACACCTCGACTGGCAGATGGCATCCGCAGTGCAAATCTCGCTTGCGCTCGGGGCGGCATTTTCCAGGACAAAGCATCTCATTCTCGAACGGTAGGCCCGCCGATCGCAGTCGCCGCAAGAAGCGGACCGCACGCAGTGGCGCGAACTTCTTATGTTGTTCAACAAGGCGAACATCATTCGAGTGGACAGCGAGCTCACCCGGGAGCTGTCGCGTTCTCTACAATTTGACGACGGAGAATCACCGATGGAGTTGTTGCCCGAGCTGAAAGCGCTCGAGTCAGCTGCGAGACTCTTCGATGCTGACGCGTTCGCCTCGTTTCTTGCCAGTTGATGTCCGCCAAAACGCGGGCCGCCCTATTACCCTGGCCCGTCGTGGATCATTCCCTTGGTAGTCATCGGTATTTCATCGATTCCGCGATATGTTCTCCGCAGAATGGGAGGGGGTTGGGTGGGCGTGACCTCGATTCACCGCTGTGTCTCAAACTTGAACTCCGCTACAAGCAATAAAGTGGTACGCCATTGGCACCGCCTCGCCGCGCCCCTCTCCAACTCCTTGTCACTACCAGAGATAGACGGCTCCGGTAGAGGAAGCAAGGTTGTGATGGCCGCCTCACGGGCTTGCGTCAGACCGCGGCGCCGAGACACACCTCCAGAGGACCACGGGGGCCAGAGCTGATGGACTTGATCAACACACACCCAGAAACAGCTAATTCACATGCAGTACGTATTTTTGTACGTACATAGGTGCTGCGTATTACAAAATGCAATAAGATGATAAAAAGGTGTGGCTAAGCTAGTACTATTGGCTCCCACCGCGATGATCGAGTGTCGAATAGCGGCACTGTAATGAATGTTTACCAGTTCGCATATCGAGGCTATATGTTTATGTCTATAACTTCTGGAGCTTTACACAGCAAGAGAGGAAGTGCCAAATTCAGGAGTTGTGAAGGGTGTCACCATAGATAATCATCAACCACGTTGTCGCAGGCAACTACTCCTTCTACATGTCCCGTCTCTCATCGCTCGCCTCTCAATCCACAGAAAGCATAGTCCAAACCGCACCGAGTCGTGAGCCCCAACGGTGGAGGTATTTATATTCTGCTGTTATTATCTTCGCGAGTAAACGCAATGTCCTGCTACAGTCCATATAGTGCCTCTATCCATATCCTCGACAGTGATTCGCTCCTCAACATCTTTTACCTTTGTCGGCCAGTCCTTTTAGACGAAGATGAAGCTGACGACGACCATATCTTAGAGGGGGGAATGTGGGTCCACGAACGCTGGTGGTTCAAGCTCGCCCACGTTTGTCGAAGGTGGCGATACCTTGTTCTCGGGTCAGCATCCCACTTGGGTCTTTGCCTTCTTTGCACATATGGCACACCGGTAGCAGACATGCTGGCTCATTCACCCCCCTTTCCTATTATCATCGACTACATCGACGAAGATCGCGAGGTGACTACGGAAGATGAGGAGGGAATACTGCTCGCACTCCGGCATCGTGATCGAGTTCGCCGCATCCGACTTTGGAGGGATGTTCCGAATTTACGGACGCTCCTCATGGCTCTGGATGACGGATTCCCGATCCTGGAATTCCTGTATATCGAGGCTCTAGCGAAGCAAGACTCGGACGCTGGCCTGATGCTCCCCAAAACGCTTCAAGCGCCACATTTACGCCACCTCGTACTAGATAACTTTGCCATTCCAATCGGATCTCCATTACTAACCGCGTCCGCAGTCCTTGCCACGCTTTCGCTGATAAACATTCACCCATCTGCCTACTTCACCCCAAATGATCTACTCCAACGGCTCTCTCTCCTGCCTCAACTGGAGACCCTGGGGATCGAATTTTACTCGCCTATTCCCTACCGTGACGTCGAGATGCAACTATCGCGCACGCCGATGGCGACGCACGTCACACTTCCTACTCTCCGCTGGTTTGGGTTCAGAGGAACGAGCGCTTACTTGGAAGCGCTTCTTCCTCGGATGACGACCCCTCTTCTCCAGAAACTCCAAGTCTTGTTCTTCAACCAGCTCACGTTTTCCATTCCACACCTCGTGCAGTTTATAAGGATGGCAGAGAACCTCAGGTTTGGTAGCGTCAGGATCGAGTTCTTCGCCAAGGGTGTTAACGTATTCGTACACCCCAGTGAGGAGGCTGGGGTATATGCCCTCTACATGCATGTTATCTGCAAAGTCTTTGACTGGCAGGTGGCATCCGCAGCGCATATTTTGACTGCGCTCGGGACCATGTTCTCTGATGTCGAGCATCTTACTCTCGAGTACGGAGGCCACTTTGTATCAGCGGAGTGGCACAATGAAGCGGACCGCACACAGTGGCGCGAACTTCTGAGGTCGTTCAGCAAGGTGAAGACCCTCCGAGTGGACGACGAGCTCATCTGGGAGCTCTCTCATTCTCTCCGACTGGAGGAAGGAGAATCGCCCTTGGAACTGTTACCCGAGCTGAAGAAGCTCTCATATCCTGCCAGTGGCTTTGCTGCCGACTTGTTCGCCCCGTTCCTTTATATGCGACAGAGCGTTGGCGCCCCCGTCGTCCTGGTCCGTCGTGCATCAAGCCGCTCGGAATCGTTGGTGTCCGTGGCCTCTGTTTCCACGAATGGGTACTAGGCTGACCGTGCCCTCGATGCTTCGAACACGGACCCCGAATACATGTATTGTCACATTTCGACTTGCTCTTCTCCCCCGCGGCCAACACCATGACCATCGGGGAGATCGCGATGCAGAGAGGATGGAATGGAAATAAGACCGTAATGAATGCCCACGAGCGTGCATCGTCGTCGGATTGCGTCGTATTTTTCTATCTCATCTTGCCGCGCCACGACTTGTTACCTACGACCCATAAACCAGCGTGCCTCCACGCACGTCTCATCCATACGAATTTATGGGATGTGTCCAACTGTTCACGAAAAGATACCGATTTTCCATAACGTTTGCATGGTGTGAGTTGTCAACGTGTCAACCCTGAGTGGCGATCGATCATAGGCCAGGCAGGCCAGATAACCCGCAGGCACCGTGCCGCCCTCTTTCACAATCCTCCCTCCTGACTGCGACCGCTGGAAACCCGATGCCCGATGCTGCATTAGCCTCCTTTTTATCCTGTGCACCATAGACTACAATAAGCGCCTCCCACGGCCGCACACTCCCCTTGACGTGGTCGCGACGTCAAGTCAAGCCCATGACCAATCACGACGCCGTCCGCTCCCCAGCTGGTAGTCTAGTATTTCGAGTCCCTTGCCATGTCTCGTCTCCCTCGTCTTCATTCTACAGAAAGTAATGGTCAAGGTGCTCCGAGTTATGAATCCCAACTCTGGGGGTGCGTCGTCCGCTTCCCTTGCTTCTGTCTTATCAACTTGTGAATGAACACGGCGCACGGGCAATAGATCGCTTCGCGTATACATCCACATCCTCGACGACGACTCACTCCTCAGCATATTCAGTCTCTGTCGACCGGCCCTTCTAGACGAAGACGAGACGGATGATACCCATGTCCTCCGCGGGGGTAGATGGGACCGGGAACGCTGGTGGTACACGTTCGCCCACGTTTGCAGAAGGTGGCGGCACCTCGTGCTCGGGTCGGCATCCCACCTGGGTCTCTGCCTTCTTTGCACATATGGCACACCCGTAGCAGATATGTTGGCGCAGTCACCCGCCTTGCCTCTCGTTATGGATTACATTAACATTCAGTGCGAACTGACCGCGCAAGACGAAGAGGGCATGCTGCTCGCGCTCCGACATCGCGACCGAGTCCGCCGCATCCGCCTTTGGATGCCCGTTGCCAATCTGGAGAAGCTCATCGCGGCCATGGACGACGAATTTCCGATGCTGGACTATCTGTATATCATGCCCCCAGCCAAGCACGATACACCCTTGGTACTTCCCGAAACGCTTCAGGCACCGCACTTGCGCCACCTCATACTGGATGACTTTGCCTTTCCCATTGGCGCTCCGCTACTTAACACAGCTGCGGCCATCGTCACACTCTCGTTGATGAATATCCACCCATTTGCCCACTTTCCCCCAAACGATATGCTCCAATGGCTCTCACTCTTGCCGCAGCTGGAAACGTTATTGATCGCCTTTCATTCCCCTATTCCCAACCGTGACGTCGAGGACCAATTATTGCACACGCCGACCGTGACACACGCCACACTTCCAAACCTTCGCTGGTTTGGGTTCTTCGGTACCAGCGTTTACTTGGAAGCACTCCTTCCATGGATCACGACCCCCAATCTCAAGAGGTTAGACATCCTGTTGTTTAACCAGCTCACGTTCTCCATCCCACACCTCCTGCAGTTCATGAGGACCACAGAGAATCTCACGTTCAACCGTGCCACGATCGGTTTCTTTAACGAGGGAGTTGACGTGCGAGTGTATCCCGGTGAAGGGGCCAGGGTGTTTTCCCTCTACATGCGTATTATCTGCAAAGGCCTTGACTGGCAGGTAGCGTCCGCAGCACAGATTTTTAACGGGCCTACGACCGTATTCTCTGCGGTGGACGATCTTGCTCTCGAGTATAGGAGGCACTCTGTACCGTGGGAGTGGAAGAATGAAGCGGACCGCGAACAGTGGCGCGAACTGCTCAGGTCGTTTAACAGAGTGAAGACCCTTCGGGTGGACCGTAAGCTCATCCGGGAGGTTTCTCGTTCTCTACAGATAGAGGCCGGACAATCACCGATGGAGTTGTTGCCCGAGCTGAAGAAGCTGACATATACAGGAATCGACGATGCCAGAACCTCATTCGCCTCATTCATCGATGCCCGCCAGACCGCAGGATATCCGGTTTCCCTTGTTCGCCTTTGCTGACCACTGTTGTGGCCGCGAAGGAGACCACGATGCCAGACCTTTTCGTCCACTACTTTGGAGCGTAATAGACGCCCGAGATATCAGTCGGTCCGGCAGTACAGGATTTGATCTGTGATGTGGTCAAGTTTGACGACGCAAGAGTTGTTGCTGTCACGGGGGTTTTCGTTCTGCCGTCATCGTCACCAGTAGAGATCGATGGGAGTGATTCACCTCTAGCTCAAGGCTATCTTTATCTGCTTCCCGTAGGCGTGGACACACCTGGACTACTACGATATAGCCATTTACCTCCAACCAATATACATGATGCACGTATCAAAAAAAAAAAAAAAACTGCTTCGCAAGCGCTCGCTTTGTCCCACCTACTTTTTCTAGCCATCTGCATGTTAGCTTGCGTTGCAGTACTAGTCTCCGCTCCCCCTTCCGCCGCGCTCACGGTCGGCACGTCGCGTGGCCGGTCACCTCTGCGCCCGGGGAATTTTTTTGCCCTATGCCAGATGGTATGTGTATGCGCGGTGGGGCAACGCAACGCAGTGCGCACGTCGCGCTCTGGGACATTCTATGGAGTGGTGCGGCCACCATGCACTGGACCTCGTTCACCTCGCATGTTAAAATCCACGCCCTTATCGTGCTCTAATCGCAGTAGAATGGCCTCATGATATCCGACAACGACTGCTGGTCGTAGAACTATTATCTACGAAAACGAGGATTCGGTCTGAACTGCCGGTATTTAGACAAGGCCCGCGCATCTGAGGGAATGCATCCGGGGCAGAGTCCAAGAGTATCTAAACGAGATTAGAGCCCTAGGCGGCGCCTCAGCTACCGTGCACTCGCAATAGGATGCGTACGTCGAGACACGTGTTACTTGCTGATATTACAGAAGAGAGATTGGAAGAGCCGAATCAAATACAAGCCGTTCGAACAGTAAACGGCGTGGAAGAAAGTCTGCCTGTCATTGGAACAGAAAGAGCATGTGTGTGATGGAAATCAATCGTCGTCTTCAACCAGCTGCGTACGCTGCCAGTTCGTTCATCAGGTCAGAGGCAGTCGTCGTCGTGCCTTTGTGTCTTGCTTCCTGTCCCTCAACGCAGGGTGCAAGATCTGTTCATGCAAAGCCGCTCCTGCGGGAACCTGCCCGACGAATCAATAGCGAACGGTGAAATTCAAACCGGGTAAGCGCACCATCGGGAAGACATGTTCCTTTACCTCTACGGCACACTCCAACAGTACGGGTTTATTCCCGTCGTACTCCAAAAACTCCTTCATTTTCTCGGGGAGCTCGTTCGCATTGCTCGCACGAATGGCGTGCGCTCCCATCGCCTTCGCGAGCACAACGAAATCAGGGTTGACCAAGCGCGAGTTGGAATATCGACGATCATAGAAAAGGTCTGCCAGCATCCGATCAACACGCGTGAAGTGAGCACGAGAAAACGAAAACAGACCCTGCCATTGGAGTACCATGCCATGGAAATCGTTGTTCAAGACAATGACTTTGACCCCGATGTTCAATTGAGAGGCCGTTGCGAGTTCCATGGCGCTCATGCTGAACGAGGCATCACCATCAATATCAATGACCATTTTGTTCGGTGCGGCCAGCTTTGCACCGATCGCTGAAGGGAGACCGAATCCCATTGTCTGGAGGACCAAGTCAGAATGAATGTGACCAAGAAGGGAATCGCCTACGCCAAGCCCGCCTGACGAGATCATTGACCGTGGGTACCGCCATCGGAAGTGTTGGGCAGCCCACATTTGGTGCTGTCCGACCCCTGTGGTGATGACTACGTTCTCTTTGTACGGTTCTACTTGTCGGTCAAGTTCTTCAATCACTTCCTGCGGCTTCATTTTCTCGCCTTTTTCCGAATCGCCTTTCACGTAGGTGAACGGGTACCTCTCCTTCCACTCACCGATATCCTCAAACCACGGTGCACGTTCCGAGTATTGAACCAGAGGGAGCATTGCTCCGAGATTCTCAGCGACATCGCCGAGAATAGGAATGGTTGCATCCACGATTTTGTCCACGTTCTTCGGCTGAATCTCGAAGTGAATAAACCCTCCACGTCCTTGCGCCGCCGCCGCACGTGCGGTGGGCGCAAATTTCGAGACATTGCCAGTGACGCGATCATCGAAGCGCGCACCAAGGGCGATGATCACGTCCGCCTGCTGCATTGCAAGATTGGCGTATGCAGAGCCATGCATACCGACCATGTGCAAGCTCTTGGGATCTGATTCATCAAAGGCACCGAGACCGAGCATCGTTGTCGTCACGGGAATATTTCCTCTACGTGCGAGCTGTGCCACAAGCTCGGGACCCAGCAAGCTTCCCAAGACGCCATGACCTGCATAGATAAGAGGACGCTCAGCTTGGTTGATGAGCCGAGAGGCCTGATGTATGGATTCGAGTTGATCAGAAGGGAGGGCAGACGGGCCGCGCTGAGGCTTTGAGGGTAATCCAAGAGAAAACCCGGGAGTGGTCTCCTCGAGAGGCAGAGGACTCCGGAGGATGCTGGCTGTCACGTCCTTTGGAAGATCCACCAACACAGGGCCGGGGCGACCAGACGTGGCTATCTTGAAAGCTTCATTGATTCTCCTGGGCAGCTCGGTGATATGCTTGACCATTACGTTCCATTTCGTGCAACTGCGGGAGATGCCCACGATGTCGACTTCCTGGAATGCGTCGGATCCTATGGCGGAATTCGGGACCTGACCACAGAACACGACCAAAGGAATACCGTCACTCAGGGCGTCGTGCATTGGAGTGACAACGTTCGTGACACCGGGCCCTGACGTCACAAGGACAACGCCAGGCTTGCCAGATACGCGAGCGTAGCCCTCGGCCATGTGTCCAGCGGCCTGCTCGTGCCTAGAGAGGACAAAGTCGAGCTTATTTGAATCGTAGATGGCATCGAACACAGGGAGGATCGCTCCACCGGGGATTCCAAACATATGTTTGACGTTATGTCGAAGCATCATCTCGTAGAAAATTTTAGCGCCTGACATATCGACGAACGAGCTCGAGAGAGTATCCTGATGAGTGCGGAGCGCTGGAACATTGGTTTTCGGAGGTAACTGTCGGAGGGTAGGCAGAGGAACCGGATGGCTGCAAATTTCATGAGTGAATGGAAAGGACGGTAGGGGAAAAAAAGAAGAGAAAGAAGCGTACAGAGTCTCAGAGACAATCGCACCATAAGCTGATGCACGACTGATGTCCTGTGCATGGTCCCTGATCGTTTCCCTCGCTTGTTCTCGCTTGGCGATGGCAGGTGCAGTGGAGCGAAACCGTGATAAAGTGGAAGGCTTTATCACTTTGGACCGAGATGGAGCGCCACGTTTAACAGCCGCAAGACACATGGCCCAGGATTCGAAGAGAAAGACGAGTCACTGGGGCACATCGTCCTAGCATGGCGAATGGCGCTGATATATATTTCGTGAATTACCGTGGTCTGTGCATGATGCCCAGGATGGGATGTAGAGCGACCTACGCTGAGTACGAGTAACACATGCTAAAGGCACGGACGAGAGCTTGTCCATATTTCGACAAGGGGAACGTCCCGCGGTGAAGGCACGGAACAAAAGCTTGCCTAGATGGTAAAAGAGAGAGGTCCCGCGCTAGAGGCACGGAAGGACGCTTGGCTGTAAGATAAAACCAACCAGTCCCGCGCTAATACGAGAGACCAGCCTTGATTGCACGGATAAAGGCTAGCGTGTCCTTCGGGAAACAAGAAAAAGCCTGAGGTCTCAGTATAGGCGGGTGGAGCACGCAAGAGAAAAACAAAACGCTACGGCTCTCCTTACATCACGGAATGTATCACCACTGGCACTGTGGCACATCAAAATGCAGGTGTCGGCTTTTTGTATTTATACCGAGTTGGATGATACTGGTGGGTGGCGTTCTCCAAATGTTGAGAGGCGTGGAAGTCTCGGAGGAAACCTGTCTATGCGCTCCACGACTTCCCCTGGGGCGCTGTAATGATAAATGGGCCATCGGAAGGGGTTTGGTAGTGTGTTTTTGCCAGGCACTGTACTCGGACGGCTGGACAGGTTGGCAAGGCAGCTACAGATTCTGGCCTTCCGTCATAGACAATCTAAAGCTCATATGCGACTTGCACTCAGCGTCAGGCTTGGTCGGCAGGCACGACGACTGCATCCCCTTTTGTTCTATTCCGCTACACATCATCAAATGGACGCGACCAAACACAGATTCAGCTAACCCGGTTTGGATTGTCAGAAAGGCGGCGGACGGAGCGAAACACATCATGTCCTGTGATCACATCAAAAGAATTTTATCTGAACCGAGAAAGGGGTCACGTTCAGTACTATACTATACAACATCTATGGGGGTTTCCCGTTGCCTGACTTAGTCGTGAGGGAAATTTCATCAGAGCATTGTTGACATACCTATCTCAAAGTCTCAACCCTCGACTTGCATCCCTCCCACGACTGCGCTGGAGGCCCTGCGCAACGTCTGCTCATGCTTCCGCCTCGCGAGCCGCTCTGCACGCCGACTCCGCACAGCGACTGCGGCAGTCGGGAGTGAGGCGCTACGCACGGCAATCCGGCGTGATCTCTTTGACGTCCGCGCCAGCTCGGGATCAAACTGGAACTCGTCCCCGACCTCTGCGGGCCCAGGAGCTGAACTCCGTGTGCCAGCGCCCAGCGAGCGAGTACGTTTGCGCTTGCGCACAGACGTGCTCGGTCTGTTGTCATGTCAGGAAGACGTCGCCGTCCATAAATCTGATCAATATTTTACCCCTTCACAGAATGGGAGAGGGGAGGGACGGCAGACTCACGGTATGTTGTCGATGTTGCCGGTTTTGTTGTCGCCACCATCGTTGTCGTCAACCATCATTCCCCCATCCGCGGCCGTCATATCCGTGTCGTCCTCTATGTCCATACCAACAGTGTCGGCCGCGAGCTCCAGATCTGGCTCGGCATCCATTGCTTCCGCATCCGCCTCACCGAACAGGCCTTCCAGAACGAACGGCGTACCAAGAGCGCTCACGATTTGTGCGTGGCCGGTCGTCTCGGCGCCGGGGGCAATCTGACCCGCACTCCCGGGGATTGTGGTTGGTATATGCGCAGCGTGCAAGGCAGGTGGTTCAGAGAAGAACGGAATCTTTTGGTGATTCCAGTCAACGAGAACTTGACGCGCCGTGGCAAGGATGTCGGGTGTGCCACCCTGCAAGAAAGGTGGTTTGTTTGTTTGTTTTTTCACTTTTGAAAGAGGGGAGAAAGGACTGACTTTCAGGAGGCGTCCCGTGCTCAAGGCGAGCATGGTAAGGAATTCGAGCGTCGAGGAGAACGTGGGAAGGTTGTATATCTTCATCAGTTTTTCAATTTGCGTCCGTGCGAGGATCTCTTCAACTGGCAGCGGTCCCGAATATAAAACAGTGGGACTGAAGGGGGGAAACGAGCATACTGACCAACAGAGATTGGATCATCGACGTCTTCGGGTTTCACGACGTTGCGCAGGAGCACCGAGGATTCCTTTTGGCCTTGGACATTGTCGTCGTCGTCAAAGATGACACCTGGCGAGTCGACTATCCGCAGACCACGTTCGAGTTGAACGGACTGCAGCTCCTTTGTGTGCCCAGCTTGCGCTGCCACCGGACAAACCTGGACCGCGGCGCACAACGTTTGTTGAAGGACAATTCCCTGCAATGCGAGGACTCACCTTGGCGCGTTTGAGTGTGTTGATCAGACTACTCTTGCCGACGTTGGGGAAGCCGACGACACCGATCGTGATGCTCTGCGCTGCGCCCGGTTTGTATGCCTTGAGTAGTCGGAGCAGCGCCGGCGCGGTTCCAGAAGCGAGGTTTGTGCGCTGATGAGAGCCAGCGGAACGGAAGGGGAGGGTGGGTGTCGTGTGGCGGAGGTGTTTGAGCCACGCCTGCGCATTCTCGCGCGGTACCAAGTCTGTTCAACGAAGAAGAAAAAACCCGGCTCACTTGTCGATCACCTAGACGAGTGAAGGAGATGCACGCACCGATTTTGTTGAGTACAAACACGAGACGCTTGCCGTCCCCTTCGCGCCTGCGCACCTCCTCCTCTACCAGTCGACTGCGACAGCCCGCCGGATCGCGGGCATCGAGCACGAGGAGGACAACGTCGGCTTCATCGACGACTTTATGCAGCGTGCGGACGTAGTGCCTCCGCAGCTGCTCCTTTGTCTTGTTCGCAGTTGCAGGCTCCCACGACGCAGATAAGTCGTCATTGGCCGACGCAGATGCCGCGAGCTGGGCAAGTGAAGAGAGTGTAGGCTCGGATGCCATCGTTGCGTCTTCATAAGGTGGGGTATGGGGAGACTAAGATAACGGATACGTGTCATGACTGGGTACACTGGTGGGTGGAATAGGGGCGGACGAACAGAGCGTCTGCGTTGCTTTTCCGCGTTTCGAACTTTGAGATTTGGCAGGCGCGGTACACCCGGATCTTTTTTCAGCTCTGTATAGACATCGCAGGTGTAAGCTGTGAGGAACTGAACCGCACGAGGGTGGAAATCGCGTACTTGATTTGAGAGGGACGGCGGGCTTTTTTGCATCTATGGAGCGCGTTATGGGCCTGAACGACAAGGACAGTGTTTTTCCTTACTATTTCTTGCCATGGTATACTTGTAAGCGATGGGATGGTGAACGTTAAATGATACGAACGGACAAAAGGTCCACAAGTTGGGAGGGTCACTCAGGAGCAGGATTTATACCACATCGCGATTTAGGGGGCACGCATCACCGACGCCATCAACCGCCCTGTGCCATCCCCGTGGATTCTATCTATCGTTCCGCCGTTTGAAATGGACTGTTGAGAAATAAAGTCGCAACCTACTACCGGGCCGGGTAATAAAATAAAGAGGGAGAGGGGATGGGACTTGAGGGTGTTCAGTTCATTCATGCATGGCACCTTTGCCGCCTCGTCGCCGTGTTTCCTATGGCGTTCCCTTTCCTCCATCTACAATCAATATTCCTCTATTATGGCTTCCCCCCCTTGGTTTCGATAGAAAAGGCTCTGTAAATCCCATCTTAATCCCCAACCCCGTACAGCTTCCCAAGCCTGTATTGCAACCCCACGAACATCACGTCCCTCGCCACCGCCTTGGCGTCTCCTCTCTCGCTCTTGACACCACAACCCAACTCGTCGGTCGCCCTTCTCCCGAGGGCATCCTCTACACAGGTGGCCGTGATGGCCTTGTCATAGCGTGGGACCTCAACATACCCATCCGGAGGCGTCCTCGTATCGACGAGGGTATGCGTCAGAGCGGCACCCGGTGGGAACTGGTCACCGGTTGGGTGGACCCCGTTACCGATGATCCGCCTGACGAGGACGAGGAGATTCGCAGCGATGGTGATATCCTAGGTGACGTCAAAGGCAGCTCCAGGCGGCGCGCCCTCAGTAGCGCGACGGCAACGAGCGGATCGACCGCGATGGAATACCAGTGGGAACCAGATGTCGATTCTTTCCGTCCGGGACAAGTGCGTCTCATTGATTTTCCTCGTTTACTCCCCTTCAGCAACCGCCTCGTAATTTTCCTAGCCCTCGACGTTCCGTCAAGCCGCGCAGATACATTCGGACTGGGTAAATGACATCTTGTTATGCCTTCAGGACCAGATGCGTCTGTATCACCTCCGTTTGCCATTGTCCCAGAGCCTATCACTGACATGTGTCGAGCAGTCGTATCCGCCTCGTCCGACGGTACTGTCAAGGCCTGGAGCCCCAACTCTTCGCCCTTGTCTGATCCAGTCACCCTCGGTACCCACACTGACTACGTCCGATGTCTCGCCTACAGGTAACGGTCAAGTTCAAGTCCTCACACATCCTTTATTCACCGTACGTGGCAGCCGTGAACAAGCCTGGGTCGCATCTGGCTCGTTCGATCGCACAGTCAAGGTTTGGGATCTCTCCCGTGCTTCTCAAGCAGGAACCGCACTTCCTGTCATCACCCTTAACCTCCCGGAACCATCTGGGGGAAAGGGGTCGATATACGCTCTCGCCGTCGACCCGCAAGGACACATGGTTGTCTCTGGCGGCCCGGAGCGCGTGATCCGCATGTGGGATCCTCGCGCTGGCAAGCGCATCGGGAAACTCGTGGGCCACACTGACAATATCCGAGCGATCCTTGTATCGGAGGATTCCAGATGTGTACGTCGCAGCGGCGCTCACCCTTTGTAAAATGTGCGCTCAACCCCCCTTTCCTTAGCTGCTTACTGCCTCAGCTGATGGTAAGTCGTCTTTTGATCTAAGCGAATCCCTCAGTCACGACAAGACAGCGTCAATCAAGCTCTGGTCTCTCTCTTCTCAGCGATGCCTGCATACGTTCACGCACCATACGGACTCTGTTTGGGCCCTCCATTCGTCGCATCCGTCTCTTGAGATTTTCTACTCGGGCGACAAGTCTGGGCTTGTCGCCAGGGTTGACGTCGAGGGTTGTGCCCACATGTCGGAGGCCGAGTGTGTGCTCGTTTGCCAGGACACTGGTCCACCAGCTGAGGGCGTGACCAAGCTCGTGGCTCTCGACGACACACTTGTGTGGACGGCGAGCGGAAGCTCGAGTCTGCGGCGCTGGCGGGCGCCCTCTCGCAGAGCTGTCCGGGCCGCACCACCAGTCGAGTTGGCAGTCTCTCCGACATCGCATACAATGCCACGGCTCCGCCCCTCACCGAGCACAGATTCGCGGCCACGGTCGATCACTCTCGACCTCCCGCTGTCTCCACCCCTACACCGACCGCCTCGGCATGCAAGCTCGATGAGTGCTACATCCCCGGCCACGTTGGAACCTCCTCTGGCTACTATATCCCAGGATGAGGGGACCGGGGAAGGCGAGACAACCTGGTTCGGTCTCCCGTATGAATGCCTTGTGCACCTCAAGTCACCGCTCGGCGACCCATTTACCCCGTTCTCGCCTGTCTATCGTGGTCGTGGCATCGGCGCCGATGCAGATGTCGCGACGCTCTACTCTGCGGCGTCCCTCATGTCTGTTGCCCCGCTCCCATTAATGCTGCGTGCACCATTACGCGGCGTCTTCCCGTCGCCCCCCTCGCCTCCACATTCACCGCCCAGCACTGGGCGCCCGGTCAGTCCTGCACAGAGCGACTTTGCCCCGTCCTCCAGCGGGCTGGGGGCAGGGAGACCAGGTAATGGTGGCGGCGGCATTTCTGGGGGGATAGGGAGTGGCATCAGCCCACATCGCGCCGCCTTCGAGTCACGCGAAATGGTCGCGGACGCGCACCCGCTCTCGCCCGTGCCAGACTTTGTACTGGTCGGTGAATCCGGTCTTGTGCGCGCTGCGCTGCTGAGCAACCGCGTGCATGCCCTAACAGTCGACACAGCCGGTACGGTTGCGGTTTGGGATATTGTTCGGACGGTGTGCGTCGGTCAGTTTGCAAAGGAAGATATCCTTCTCGCTGTGAACAACATTCGCCACAAAAACGGCGGTGGCAGCGGCAGCGGTGGTAGCCCGAGCCACCACCAGGAAGTGGATGTCTGCAGCCCGCGCGAGGCCCTAGATATCGTACGCGAGCGCATTGACGGCGAGGCGTTCGTCGCACCCTGGTCCTCTGTCGATACGGCCATGGGCGTGCTCAATGTGAACGTTGATGAGCACGCTTTTGACGCGGAGCTATATGCGGACGAGCTCGGACTTCCATCTGACTATGCGCTCCCCACGGGTATGGCCCCGGATGACGTCCGAAGTGCGTTTTTTTTCTTCTCACCCCCCTCCTAGCTTTGACGGTGATACATTCGTACAGTCAACCTGGGCAAATGGATCCTACGGAATCTTTTCCAGGGCTTCATCCGCGAAGAAGAACAGGTACACTCGCACGTTGGAAGAACGGCGCCGCGAACGATCAACAATTCCCCCGCCGCGCCACCACTTCCTCACCACCCGTCCCAAGAGCCACCCAGTGCGACTACGATCGCCAACACCGCAGGCGCTGGTTCTGTCGTTGTCATCGCGCGTAATATGCTCCCCGCAATTTTGCGGAACCGCCCCGTCGGACTCGATGTGCTCCCGCATACGCATACGCAGTTGTCCCCGACTCTTGTGACAGGACAGCCCGCAGGGGGCGATGAGCCGACAACACAGGCACGCTCACAGCATCCGCAGCCTGTTCAGGTCACCACCAGTTCCACTCATCAACCTCCCCAGGCGGAGACGACGGCCACAACAGCTACGCAACAAAAAGGCCAGGATAGCGTTACTTTGCCTACGCGTCGGCCGTCAGTCTCGAGCGGCGGGGGTGGAGCCGCTCAAGCTTCGGTACTTGCACTGGCCACGCCCGACGAGAGTGGCTCTAGCACGGGAACAGGTGCAGGAACCGGAAATGGGCTAACGACGACGGGGACACCAGGAGGCGGGCTTTTTGGCAAACTACTTGGGCTTGGGAGAGCAACGAAACGCCCACAGAATGAGAACACCCCGGGGACACCTGTCCCTGCGGCTCGTTACCCCACGCCGACAGCGACGACGGGATATGGGTTGGCGCCGCAGACCGCTGCCGCTACCACCGCGTCGTCTAGCACTCAGGTACGTTCCTATCGCGTCTTGTCCTTCCCTCGGCATCGACGACTCATACCAGTGTGATGCTGTTTGCGTATAATAGACGCCGCCAGAAACGCCAGCGAAAGCTCGCACAGCCGCTCAGGTAGTCCTCGACAGCGGCACGCTCAATCCGCCAACCGCAGCCGATGGCCCCATTCTCCCCCTCTCGCAGGACATCCCGCTGACCGTCGCGGAGGAGCGCGCGCACGGATGGGCGATCGTGTACCGTGGCACCTTGGCGAGCGCAGGGACCACGGCGGACGTGGCGGCGCTGGAGGACGCGATGCCCGTTTGGCTGCTGGAGTATTTGCTGCTCGGTCGTGCGCCGCAGTTGCCCGCCGTTAAGATCCAGTTCGCGCTGCTACCTGGAGAGGAGTCGCTTCCGGAGCTTGTCAATGCGTGAGTACCCGGCGATGATGCCCTCGTCCGATTCTCGATTTTTAAATCATTGGTTCCGCTACCAGTAACCAGACAAAACTGTCTGCGAACCGGTTCCTACGGGTCCGTAAGCTCGCCGCTCATGTGAGGAGTTGTTGTGTCTGGATGCCGGGCCCAACCTAATACTTTGAATGATGCACAGGTGCAAGAAAGAATAGAGAACCTAGGTCTCGGTACGCCTGGCTCAGGAACTCCCAAGTCGTCCGTAGAGCGCCATAAATTGTCGTCTGAGACGACACACGCCGGTGATCAGCACGAACAAAAGGCCAACCACGGCCAACCACGGCCGAGCGATTTGTGGGAGATCGTGTGCAACGATACCGTGCTCTCGCCCAATATGATCCTCGCGGTGGTGCGGCAGTACGTCTGGCGGCAGGGTGGAGAGGTCGTGCTGCATTACCGCCGCAAGCAAACCGCTACGGCCGGGAAGGATTAGAAACGTACGTGACATCGAACGGTTACCCTTTCCCACCAACGCCGCTCTTTTCCCGATTACGCATATAACTATTTATATATCCGTGCAATTGAGCAGGCCGTGTGAAGCACACTATCCCAAGGTTGTTGTATTGTACAATGATTGTAACTTGCACACATGTCGATATCGGCACGAACGAAATGAATCCTTGAGCGCAGTCGCTTTCCAGTCCCGGTCCATTTGCTGCGGCACCATAATGTACAACCAAGGATTTTTGCAACCACCACATCTGTACTCGTCCGAGTCTCAGGAGAATGAATGCCGGTTGATTCAGACGTCCCAGTTTCTTTCCTCTTACTGCCGTGACTCTGCACAGCAAGGCTCATTTCTTATGCTGAAGCGTAGCGATGACGTGAATGGGCGGATCCAGCCCCACAAGCATCCAGCCTGGTACAGTATCCAAAGGAGTAGTATACCTTGGCTAACCAAGCATGCCACAATCGACTTCACTGGCTTTCAAGAAGCAAGTATCGGGAAAACTTCAAAGCTTCAGGTTTCCTTGAATAGAGAGTCAAGATGATGAAGCCGAACATGGGTTTCGTGATCGATGTCACCTGGGATCGAAAGGCTCTGGTAAAATCTATACATTTCACTTCCGAGTCTGGGAGGAATGTACGGATGCGCCCTGTTTGGGCTGTAATGATAGCAGCTATAATGATACATCAAGCAACGGGGAGGGACAACGGGCTATGCAAAATGTCAAGCTTTCGTAAGGTCAGCAACGTCGATTTTGCGGTCGGCTTGATCCTTCTCTGAGAGTTCGCATTCTTCATTGGGGGCAACGTCTGCGCTGTCACCAATGTACGGATCAGCGGTGTAATTTGGGGGCGAGTAGCGCCGACCGGTGAGATAGCCATGTACGTATCTCCTATCGTGATACGATGATAGTCAGAACGGGAAAGCGCAGTGCAAACCGGACGAGGGCGTACATCCAGACGGGGATGATGCCGCCGGGAGGGACGACCCATTCTTCGGCATCACCAAAGTTTGGCGGAGTGAAGCAGTCACCACCTACTTTACGGAGGAGCCATGGCACCCCGTTAAGCAATACATACGATATTATGCCCGCTATGACGCCGTATGCGATACTGCATATTAAAAGATTCAGTACTTTTTCGCTCGAAGCGATCTAAATAAATAGGGCGCGCACTTGTATGTCAGAGGTATCACGATGATGGTGAGGAATGCCGGGACGGCATCTCCGATGTAGTCCCAGTTGATCTCGCGCACGTTCCGAATCATGAGCGTGCCGACGATCACAAGGGCACCACCGGTAGCCCAGGAAGGAATGCTGGCAAAGATGGGGGAGAAGAAGACCGAGACGAAAAAGGCGAGGCCGGTCGTGATCGCCGTGAGGCCAGTCTTGCCGCCCTCTGCGACCCCCGGACGTCTCTTAGCATTGGCGCTGTGCAAGGCGTAACCGTAAGGGTCACGCACCCGAAATTCCCGTCGCGCTCTCAACGAACGCCGTTACGGGGCTTGTACCCATGAGCGCCCCCATCGAGATCGAGAACGCGTCTACGCAGTATGCAACCGTGCTGCGTTCAAAGTCCATGGTGACGGGATTGCGCAACCCCGCAAATTTGGCCATGGAATAGAGCGTCCCGGTTGTATCGAAGATATCGACATAGAGCATGGTGATGAGCGCATACCACACCTTGCCGTTCGTATAGTGATAATCGATGGCATTCCCAATGAGCTTGATTGGATGAAACGCCACGACCTTTTTGAAGAAGTCAAAGGCCGCGTTGCCCGCGTCAGTGTACGGAAAGGCGGTGACGGGGGTGCCACGCGGCCAGGAGATGACAGAAGTCAGAAAGATACCAATCAGGATCGCGCCCTTGATACGGTAGAGCATCAGAAATACAGTCAAAAAGCTGAGCGTACAAATTAGCCCTTGATACGAACACTTCAGTAGGATGATTTACCCCCCAGTGAAGATGCCAAGCCACATCGTAGGATTTCGCATAACACGGCTGTCACAGTAGCCTGGTAGGCCAGCAAGATAATGATCTGGCTTGCATCCTCCGAGGGCTACAAAAGTGGAAGTACTGCCCCCAACGACCCCAAGACCACCAGAAGCTGAAAAATGAATGAGAAGGGAAAGTTATGATGAGATGGATAATGCCTACAAAGTCCTATAAAACTGAAGGTGGATTAATTTGTGAGAAGCGAGAAACGTGAAGAGCAAGTTACGCGATGAAAAGGCCTATACCGGCTCCGACGGCAAGGATGAGAGACCGCGGCATGATACGAACAAGCCATTGACGAAGGCCGAGTAATGATAGAAACAAGAAAATCCAGCTGTTCGGGAGGTTCTAACGCAGTGCTCACCACCCAACAAGGACGCGATACGTACCCTTCCATGAAAACGGCGGCAAGGGCATCTCGGTAGCTGACGATACCGGTGCCGTGGAAACCGACAACGGAATAGGTAAACTGTCGCAACAATAAGAGTCTGGCGGAAGTTAAGATTAAGGATCTACATATGCGTTCAGACCCAGGCCGGGAGCCAAGCCGACAGGGAGGTTTGCGAGCAAACCCATAAGGAAAGTGGACAATGCGGAGACGGCAGCAGTTGTGGTGATAAGGTCACGATGGACCTCAGCCACGCAGTTGAGATAAGTTGCATCCGCGATACAGCCATCGCCGGTTGGGCACACGCAAGTGCCACCAGAGTCGGAAATAATTGCGGCGTTGACAGATATCTACGAGAAACGGATAATCAATGACGGTGGTCGCGCCCATGTAGCGGACGGATGAACAATGTATGCCATGGCTGCCTGGGGGCGACCCATTCAGTCATGTGACCTAATATAGTAAAGTGATCAAATCACGCGTACCCATGTGGTGAGTCCCGCACGGAGCTCTGTCTAGATAGCCCCAGTAAGTGAGCGATAATGGGCGTGAGCGCAGAAGAGGTGCACACAAGAAAGCGAGAACCCTGTCGTTCGTTGGCAACTCCAGATCCCTCGAGTTTGAACCATCGCCCAATGAAAGAATTAGCCGCCTGGGGGGAAAATCCATAAACGAAACACTTGGGGGAGACACCAAACGTACGAACGCATTGACCCTATCAAAGATAGTAATAGTCATGTCTACGGCGCAGGACAGGCTGGAGAAACAGCAATAAATGGATGGGGGGCCGAACAGGGTCTCGAGGGACGCCGCAACGTTTGAGGGATCAGATAAATACTATTGATAGCGAGATGGATGGCGGCAAAACATTTCCCAGTTGGCGCCGTGCAGATAAGGACCGTTGAGCGCTCTGGATTTCACATCGCATGTGCCATCGGCTCAAAATTGGTGGCAGACACCCGCAAGGAAAGAACTGGAGTCACGGTCTGGGACGCGTCGCTCCTGCTGGCAACGGTCCCTGTTGTCAAGGACGTACGCGCTTCGAGAGAACCGGTGGTCACCCTTGTCAAATGATGGAATGGCACGCGGGTAACAACAGCGAAGATGATGATGATAATGGTTCGCCCGATCCGTGCCACTTGGCACGCCACACAAGTTTCCCACACTAACCGTTATCAGAGGAGTGCGTTCACGTCAGCTAATTAGCCAGCACTCCGCGATGCGTCTCTTGATGTCCTTTCGGTCGGTCGATAGTAGGGAGAGGGCAGTCGCCAGTAACCGTACACGTATGGTTTACGACCACAGTTAATACGGAATCCCGTACCGTAGGTGACTCAGCCATTTGCACGCACGTACGAGACTCTGATGCGTGCCTCGACGATAAGTAGGCGTTGACGCGTCGGCACAAACTGCCCGGACGGTCCACATGGCCCGGGCCACACCAGCTTTCAGCTCAGTTGCTGCAACGCGTAAAATCAGTAAATTGATAGTATGATCTGAAACAATCGGTAGCTGATCCTGAAAAATGATTGATGGTAATTACATATACTATAATCAGAGACGCTTTCAGATACCATATCCAGTAGATGCTTCAGTTTCGTATTACAGAAACTGAAGTAGGTACTTACTATCTCGCGATCTTATCAGTAGTAATTACGCGTTGTGGTGATATTTTTATAAATATAACATAGTTTCGTCCTACAGAAACTGAATGATATTTTAGATCTATCACTATCTACGTTATCTAATCACTGCACGTCTTTTCTTCCTTCTAGATATCTCATATTTTGATTTAACTACCGCGAAAAAAAATGCCGTGCGTTGTAAGCTACAGACTGTGTCAGATTATTTAAGAAACGCAGATATACCCTGTTAATGATGAACAGGGTCTGTCTGACTTGTAACACTAGGGAAGGACTCTTGGTCTGCACACATCTCGTAAAGGAAATTCGTCTACAAATAGGTAGACTGACAAACGGGGAAGCACTAGCTTCGTTATGTGATTAATTATTGCAGTCACGGCACAACGGAATACAGCGCGACAGGATGCTGATAGGTTTCTGCGCCTACAAGAACGTGCTCTGTGGAGTGTAAAGTAAGGAGAAAATTTGCTAAACGAGCCCTTGTGATTTGATATGACACCAAGACGAGAGACTGGGAGTGACAGACCGCATAACAGGGGTCAGGTAGTGCAGACGATTCACGCAACGATAACTTGGGGAGATGGGGGAACATTGCTAGGAAAGAGGTTCATGTTGACTCCATAGCCAACGGAATCCACTGAGAGACCTTCTCCCCCGGTCTCCTTTGGTACCTTGGGCCGCAGCGATGTGAGAGGCGAGGGAAATGCGGTAGCGGTCAATTCGCCCAGAGCGGTTGTGACCTCCAACGCCGCTGGTGGTCCAACCGCTATCGCCACCGTGTTGCCACTATCTTCCGCCTGTGGGTACAAGGCGGCAATCGCGTTGAGCGCCAATGCGGTGGTGAGTCCGCGGTTGCCGATCTTGATGCCCGATGTACCGAACTTGTACACCCAGCTGGCGTCCCACCCCCCGTCCTCGCACTGGAGCGACAGCAGCGCAGCGAGCTCCCTCTCCATGCGCAAACCTACCACCGCACCGGCGAGAACGCGCGTGGCGAGCGCCAAGGCGTCACCGGAACAGCCATCACGCTCGAGGATGCGGGCACGCAGGAGCTGCGCGAGCCTTTCATGCAGAGAAGCGTTCTCCGTACTGCGAAGCAAGCGCGTGGCGAAAAAGAGGAAGCACTCTGCGGTCTCATAGTACCGCGTCCCGTCGAGGTAGGCGCGATGCTCGAGTACGCCGAGCACCCAGTCGAGCGTGTGGGCTAGCTCGTGCCCACGGCCACGTGAGTATAAGAGGCTGAGGACGTTGAGGGCGACGACAGGGTCGGTGCGCAGCCGCTCAGGATCAAAGTATGTCTGCCGGAAGTTACTCAGCAAAGGTACAATCATGGTAGCAGGCAGCATGTTTCTACCATTGTGATGCCATCTTCTCTCACAAACTGGAGCATCTCGTCCAGAACTGAGTTGACTACATGGTCATCGGGATGCACAACCGTTAGACCGATGGAGGTGGTATCCAGGTCTTCAGGAAATTTATCCGGGAGTATAGATATCTCTTTGATAGATTATTACGAGATGTGGCACCAACGGACAAAAGCGGTGCGCAGACACGTACCTCTGAAAAAATTCCAGGTACGGGAATGGTGGACGTAATTGACAAGTTTCCTAGGAGATGCTCAGTTGACGAACTTCACAAGGAGCAACCGAAGATCAGCCATACCTGTTACCGGTAGCTTCTAAAATGAGTAACTGGGCAAAGTTCTCCGATACGTTTTCACCAATATTGTTCTCGGATTCCAACCGGCCGGCCCGTTCTTCGAGGAAAGTCTGTCCCCGGCTCACAGGATCGCAAACGAAGTATCGTAGTGCCTGTCGTACGCGTTTGACGTCGTCAAAGACGATCCCGTTGATTCCGAGTGAGCGTGCTGCCAGGACGTTCTCGATACTGTCATCGACGAATACCACCGACGATGACTCTACCTTAATCTCTTCCAACACAAATTTGAAGAAGGTGAGGTCCGGCTTCCGCATCCTTGCGTCCGCCGAGGTAAATACACGCTCGAAAATGCTCCAATCTGCAGGTTTCCCACGTGCGACCGCAAAATCTGGCGCTGAAATGTTAGACATGGCAAAGATGCGCAACGCGCCCTCAGTCTCCGCCTGCAGCTTGCGAATGAAGTCCATGAAGGAGTTGTCAGGTTGAAGACTGGCCCGTGCATCGAGGATGGCTTGGCGAACCTCCCCTGAGTTAAGGGCAAATTTCTCACCCACAAGGCGATAGCATTCATCTTCTGAGAGCCTCCCGCACTCGAATTCACGCCAGACGCTAGAAGAAAGGAAATACTTGAGCATTTTTGGGGTTATGGAGGTCGAGGTTACAGGAGACCAGGAGAATAGGACGTCCCCTAGATCGAGAATGAGAACACGAGAGCGTGGCGGTAATGGCATATTGCACAAAGGTTGGAGGCGGAAACTGATGAAGGACGGAGTTCATGAGGGCTTTTATATGACTGTCAGCCTACCGACCATGAACATCCAAGAATCATTGGTGCTTTTTGAGGCGCCACCGCGCCGAGTTGAGGAAGGTGAAAGGTGTCACTAACAGATCAGCGCGTGAGGAAGACCTAGCCCGGCAATCAAACACCATCAACTCTCTTTCTCCTGACATACCTCGGCGGGTGGTTAGCCAGGTAAGCATGAAAGTATGAGTAGTGTACTGCAGGCTCTTTCCATGATGACCGGTATAAGAGGTGGTGAATATGAAGGTCGGCGTAAAGTTAACATCCCGCTTTCGCGGAACCGACGAGATCGGGACGGTAAGAAAGAGAAAAGGCTACGCCCATTTGCGTCTCGATAATTGTACGAGACAGACCTCATCAGAAGTGCAAAGAAATTCGATGTGTCGCTCGTCATCGATACGCTCAAAACCTTAGCTGTGGAGCAGAATATTTAAAGGCCGGCGGGGAGTTGAACTTCGGCGGGCGGTTAGCGCGTAAGCGTAGTACGGGCTTTCAATGGCCCACGTGTCTCGGTTTGTCAACAAGTGGCAACGACGCGATGTGTCTCACTGTCTCACCATGCCAGTCCCGAAAGAAATTGTTGCTGATAGATACGTGGTTAGAAATTTTCTGCGGGCCGATGCAGCAGCCGCTTAGGAGCACTTATCGTCTTGGACTGCGCTTATCTGGTTATCATCAGTCTTTATTAGGGCTGTTCACTGTACTGTATTATGGGTACAGCTGTATATTTGACAGGTCCAAACGGGTCTACCTGTCCTGACCCTGTACTGTATATCAACTTACTGTGAACTCAAACGGGATGGTACAGGGGATTGAATGGCCATATTATGGGTAATGGGTCATATATTAGGAACTAAACTACTGATACAACACGTTCTCGTTGCAAGTGCAATTTCTTTTTGACTAGCATAAGGGTCCTGATGGTCTCCACCTTCAAGCTAGCATGATGGAGAGAGATTGTGTCTTGGCCACCAGAGAAAATCCTCTCTACAGCCACTGCAGAAGCTGATGATGACAGTGAGCTGTGAATAAAAGGAAAGAAAAAAGAAAAACTCACCTGGGATGGACAAGACATCACATGCAAGTTTTACCAAGTGGTTTGGGGTCCGGAAGATGCCGGAACACCTGAACTATGGGCTGCACTGTTTGCATCATGCGTGCGTCAGATCTTGATCGTTTATGTTTGTTGATATCACGTTCGGAGCGTGTTGATCGTATCTTTCAGAAGATGTACTGAAGAAGAATGACTCATGCTTAGTCATTTCTAACCCTGAATTCGCCTTGTATTTGGATAGCTACTTTTCTTCGCCATGGCACCGATTCGTTGAATGGATCAGTAAGTATTGAGCTATGAAATGTCTTGGTTACAAGAACCGAGCCTTACGATCACTTACCTCTCAAAAGACACATCATCTTGTCCTACGACTAACAAAAACAGTTGACTCTAACCGTCTGCAGAGCCCCTCTCATCTGTTGTCATACTCTAATCTTAACCTCCTTCCCTCAAAGTATTGCTTTGCTTGACTAGTATCTGCTGGTAGGACCTTTATAAGACGGACCAAGATCTTATACAGCACTTTGACCCTTAACATGCAAGCCGATACAGTTGGGAAAAGAAGTTCAGCAGTGAAAGCACCACTGAATTGAATTACAAGTGTCAAAATCCTCTTGGGGGAGCTTCCAGAACTCAAGGAGTTTGTTGATCGGCACATGAGGTTTCCGGAATTGAGCAGTAAAATTCTTCTGTGGGGAGCAGTTGAGTGTCAAGGCAGGTCTGAGTGGATGGGTTAGATGGGGAAGGGCATGGTGCTATCTTGTTTGCATAATGTGTCTTGTAATACACATGAAGCTTGTTCTTTGCCACTTTGAGGAAAGGTGCAAGATCTTCATCACCTTCAAACTTGTCCAAAAGTGCTGAATATGAGATATGAGGGTCCAAAACTCAAGACAGTTTCAGTGTGATAGACGAATGATTCACAAGATGAGACTTACAAGATGCCCACAGATAGAAAGGTGATTCATCAAATTTATAATAATATTCACTGAGTTTTAGATGGGCATCGGAGAGGCCTTGAACAAGCTGGGGGGATAAACCCTGTTCCTCACAAAGAATGTCCCTGATTTCGGCCTGGAGTCCATGGAAGATTGTGTGAGTGGAAGAGATCATTGGTTTCTTCGTTGCCAACATTTGAGTAGTGGCAGACTGGAATGACTTCAGCCAGCGCGTTACCATCTTGATCGCCCTCCAATCTTGCTTGGTCAGGTGATGTTGGATTAAATCTTCATGTTGGTAGATGTAGGTGTTGATAGCTTCGTGATGTTGTAATGCCTGGCCTAGAACTGTGTCAGATGAGTATGTTTGGACTAAACACCACTTATGAAGCATCTGGTGGGTTGATGACCATCTGGTCTTGACATCTAGAATAAGCATGAATGCAGTACTGCCGGCATCCACTAATTCTTCTGAAAGATACATCTGGACTTCCTGAAGCCAGCTTTGCCACCTCTGAGGACTTGAGCGAACCACTCATATGACTTTATGAAGCTGACAGAAAAGAGTCAGGCACAGGTATGAGTAGGACAAGGATGTATAGAACACACCTTGGAAATAGCTTCAAAGACATTTTCTTCACAATCTTCATCATCCGCACAAGCATTGCCATCATCATTGGCCCGAACTGTAACTTCATCTTGATAATTATCTCCACAAGCCACACTCTTCTTGCTATCCCTCTTTGAGATTGCACCAATGGCCTCAAGGAGCTAGCACACATTAGCATATGACATAAAGCTAGAGTCAATTACAAACATTGAGTGCAGTGAGATGGATAGTATGAGGCATACATCGCATATGAGAGTCTCTAGCTGAAAGTCTTATGCCTTCTGCATAACAGCGTGCCTCTAAAGTGGTCATCATTGTGTTGTTATTGCTGGCATTGTCCATTGTTATTGTGATAATCTATACTTTGTCGGTAAAGGATAATCAATATCCTAACAACATACCCTGCCCTTGAGTCCATACAGTTCCAAGGTTTCCCAAACCACTTCAGCCATGTTCTTGCCTGAGTGAGCACCAATCAGCTCCTGGAAATCAATGAGACGCTCCTCTAAATTCCCTGATCAGTGGAGAAGAATGTATGAATAAAGGTACACATGCCTAATTCTCCTTCGTTGGTGACATAATGAGCAACAATTGCCAAGAATGCAATGCCATTGCTCAATGTCCATGTGTTGAGGGAGAGACTGACCTTCCCTTCCAGGGACTGTAATTGAGCATTAGATATGAGTTTTCTGTTAAGCAAGTACATCTCACCTTAAACATCTCTTGTATATCCTCAACTGTGTCTTCACCCAGCTTCATCACATGTCATCGTATGCCCTGTCAATCAGGCAGATTGAGCTTGGTTCAGGAATGGTGCACATACTGAAGCATGTTAATAAACTCTGGCTTCTCTACTCTGTCGGACGACTGATCACATGTGACAATCCACTCAGTAAGAAGATGGTCAAATTTTGAAGAATTAAACAGCTCCTAAAATGATGTTGATCATGGTACATGAAAATAAATACCATGCAACTCACCATCATCGCTTGTTCCTGCCTCAGAAATGCCGATGTTATTGTTGATGCTCTTGCATCAAGAGCCTTGACATATTGTGCTTGATCGTGACCAGCGAATTCCTTGCAGCCAGAGGCAAACACTATCTCATCTTCAGTTGGTGGAGTCTTGCAATCTTTAAGAACCATGTACTATCACTTACTGAGTATTTCACCACAGGTACTAGTGTTTCACCACCATGCTGATAACACTTTATAAGCCCCAAAACATCTCTGATCTTCTTCAAATTGATGATCTGAGAGGTTATAAGTATTAGGAACATTCCTATGATTTTTTCCTGATATGTAGTTGAGGTCAAGCTACATTATGAGGAGTGAATCACATATTTTTAACATTGAGATACAAGGAGTGAACTGATCCTTCCCATTTTTTTTCTCATATCAGCAATATATATTTCCTATGGACTGAGAGTAATTTTACCATGATCATAGAGCAGTTTGTGGTTTTCTGGCCCACTGTGACATTTCACCAACATAATTCAAGTGCCGACAAGTGTGCTATTTTGGGCAAATTCGATCAACATTGAAACAAAACAAAAGTTGGTGAATGGGGAGGCAGCGTCTCAACCATCAATCCCCAACTCTCATGCCAACTTCACAACTCTCCACAGCCCCTCCACATCTTCCCATCCTTTCACCCCGCTGTCTGCCCCTTGTAAGGTATGTGAGCCCGCTTGTTACCGAGTGGTTTGGGGTCCAGAAGATGCCAGAACAGCTGAACTATGGACTGCACCATTTGCATCATGCGTGCATCAGGTCTTGATCATTTATGTCCGTTGATATCGCATTTGGAACGCATTGATTGTATCTTTCTGAAGATGTATTGAAGAAGCAATGAGTAGCATTTCTTCTGTCCCAGATGTTCCTGTACCGCCACGTACGTCGCTTCCTTGATTAGGAAAGTACTTATGACACCAAGATTGCTACTAGGGAAGCACTTAATGCTTCCAGCACCGAGATCGTTCACATAGAAGCAACCTCGCTTCTATGAGCCGCCTTTTGCTTCTATAGCACCGACCAGTACTACAGTAGCACAAACCTTATCCCTGTAGGGCTATATAAAGCCCCCAGTTGTAGCAGTTGAGCCTTAAGCTCAACTTGGTTTGCCAATTCCAAACAGTTGACTCCTACCCCATCTGCAGAGCCCCTCTCATCTTATTGCCATACTCCAGAAGGATCTAACACTCCTTCCCCTCCACAAGTATTGCTTGCTTGACTCAAGCATATCTGCATTGGTAGGACGTGTTTATAGACGTGACCATTGATCTTATTTAAGGCACTTTGGAGCCTTAACATCAGGTTGCTGATGTCTTGACAAAGGGACTCAGCAGGGAGAAACACAAGCATTTTATGAAGGAAATGGGAGTGAACACACACCTCCAGGGCTGAGGGGGTGTGTTGGACATGCAGCCAACTGGTGGTGTGTGTATGGACAAAGCCAGACTGTACATGTAAATATTCAAATACTTGTTGTTCAATTTTTCCCTCAGTCTTTCATACACAAGACTGGGGTCAGTACAACATCCTTTTGCCACTCTCTCTAAAATCTAATACTGTACATAGCAACAATCCTTTTAGCTTCAACAGGTATGGGACTGTGTGGACTGTAGTTATGGTGTACAGCCCTAGTGGGCAACTCATTGTTGATCAGGACGTGGTTCAATTCAAGATTCCAGATGAGCTGGGCTGGATCACAGTAGGCCTGTGCCTGTTGATAAGATGAGAGTGTATAAATAGACAGGTCAAGGAGTGGAGACTTCCTATATGATTGGCAGGAGGAAGGGGAAAGAGACATGTTATCTGAACAAAGCTCTCCCTAAGCCCACTTGTCATATACACCAGCACACACTGCCTGTTATACAAGATTGCAGGATTGTAGGCCAGTATGGCAGTATGTCAGCTATGCCCATCAGAGGCATGGCTCTGTAGGGTACATAACAAGAGCACCATTACATCTTGAATAAGGACAAGGCTGGCATGGTTCAGGCATCCATGTGGTATCAAGATCAAGATGAATTCATGTTAGTACTATTGCAAGTCAGATCTGAACTGTGAGCAGTCAGCTGAGTGATGCTGAATACCAATGAACTCAGATTTGCTCAAGTCACCTCGGCACCAGTTTTCACTAGGAATTTCATCCTCGACTGACGGGCATAAAGTAATGGTTCTGCACATACGCCAGGACGGATATATCGTGTCAGACGGAAACTGGACATCGACAGCGGTTAACAAGTGACCTAGGTGCACACGTAGGATAGGTACATAATGGCCAAATGGTTACCTTTATTGCTTGGAACAATAATGATGCGGTTGTTTGATATGGTGTACATCCATGATAGCGCTGTTTACGCTCCACGCGTGGGCGGCATTGATCATGACCAAACTCTGTAGTGAATAAGGGAAACCGGGCGCCCTGCAATCCGGCGGGCATCAATGAATCGGCAAATGCACCGCCGGCATCCTCGGTTGAGAGCTCCATCAGCTTGGGTAATAGCTCCATGGGTGTCTCTCCACTATCAGGTTGCAATGAATGAGACAGCACCCTGATGAGACGGGTAGGCACACGAAGGGTCTTCACATTGCTAAATGACTGTAGAAGTTCGCGCCACCTGGCGCGATGAACTTCATCGTTCCACCCCGATGGCTTTGAGGGCCACTCATACTTGAGAGTAAGATATTCTACCGCGGAGAATATCGTCTTGAGGGAACTGAGAATCTGCGTTGCGGACGACACCTGCCAGTCAAAGTGTTCAAACAACATCCACGTAGAAGGAATATACCCTTGCCCGTCCCAGGGGTATACACTCATGTCAACTCCCCACATAATTTTATCCTGACGCTATTGAACCTGAGGTTCTCTGTTGTCCTCATGAGATGCAGGAGCTGTGGGATGGAAAATGTGAGCTCATTGAAAAGCAAATTTGGAGCTTCTCGAGAAGAGGGGCCTGATCTGAGGAAAGAGCGCTTCCAAGTAGGTAGTTGCACCTGTGAACCCAGACCAACGAAGGACAGGAAAGGTGACGTGTCATAATTGCACGATCAAATAGTTCTTAACGTCACGATTGGTATCAGGAGAGTGAAAGGCGACCCCTAGAGTTTCTACCTGGGGAATGAGTGCAATCGATGGAGCAAAGCATCCGGCGAGAAGTAGGCGGATGGGTGAATACAGCTCAGGGAGAGTGTTACAAGGCCGGCAGGTGCCGTAAGCAATGGAGATCGTATTGGGACGGAAAAGTTCCTCAGCATGAGTTAGCGTAACTGCGGCGCCTGAAGTGTTTTGGGGGGGAACGTGCCTGTATCGTGCTTGGTCGAAGGCACGATATACAGGTATTCCAGGATGGAAAACTCCTCGTCTATGGACAAGACGAGCCTCTACAACGCTTGCACAGGCATCAGAAGGCGGATGCGGAAGACTCTGTCACGATGCCGAAGGGCAAGCAGTATCTGTTCGTCATCGCCCGGATGTGCTTTGCGAGATGTGACCATGTGATCTATAATGAGAGGTAACTGGGGTGAATATGCTAGCATGTCCGCTACGAGTGTGCCATGTGTGCAAAGGAGGCAAATACCCAGGTGGGATGATGATGCGAGTACAAGGTATCTCCACTTTGGCAAACGTGTGCCACCGGCGTTCGCGGTCCCATTTCCCCCCTTCTAATATGCGATTAGCATTGGCCTCTTCTTCATATAGAAGAGCAGGCCGACAGAAAGAAAAGCCGTCGAGAAGCGAGCCATCGTCGAGGATGTGGATGTGGTTTTACGGACTGTGTGGTCTGTTCCCCGCGGCGGTGCTTACCACTTGATAAAGTAAGACAAGGAGCGAACGATACGTACCTCTGCCAATAAGATTCATGGCTCGATGCCCTTTGGTCAAATCTCCCCGTCAACCGAAGGCGAAGACCCAAAGATGAAAGATCAGACATTACAATTGCATATACATATAGGCGAGAGCAGAGAGAGCTGCTAATGGGAGGCCAAACAAGGCCAAAGTAAACACGCCTGAGTTGCTCGAGTCGTTCGTTTGTGCTTTCGCGTTGACCACAATGGCCGCTCCCCCTTCTGACGGTATTGGCATCGCTAACCTCCCAAACCAGGTGGGCTCTACGTATTGACTACTGCCTCTAAAAAAAACTTAAAAAAAAAAAACAACGCTTTAGCGACATAAAATTGTTGCCAAACGGGGAGCTCATTTTACCATCATGGTTGTTGGTTCGTCACTTGCCTTACATCGCTCTTGTAACCCTTTTCTAACCTACTGATAAAGGCGAGTCGGGTCTGGGAAAGACGACTCTTATCAACACTCTCTTCTCAACCGAGCTATCTCCTCCGAAAAACTACAATAGACGCCACCACAAGCAACTCGACAAGCTCACTGAAGTCGAGATTATCAAGGCGGAGCTCGAGGAGAAACAGTTCAAGGTCAAGCTCACCGTTATTGACACTCCTGGTTTTGGTGACTACGTCAACAACCGCGACTCGTGGTCGCCCATCGTCGACTTTATTGACGACCAGCATGAGGCGTACATGATTCAGGAGCAGCAGCCTCAGCGCAGCGAGAAAAGTGATCTTCGTGTCCACGCTTGCTTGTACTTCATCAGACCAACTGGTCATACGTGCGTTTCTATTTTCTCTTTTTTGGGTCCCACCTGACCCAGTTTCAGTCTCAAGCCACTCGACATTGAGATCATGAAGCGTCTCGGTACCCGCGTCAACCTCATCCCTGTCATCGCCAAAGCGGATACGCTCACACAGAGTGACTTGTTTACATTCAAGCAGCGTGTCCGTGCCTTACATTGCCTTACATACAACTCCCTGACATGTCCACGTGATTACCACAGATTAGGGACGTCGTTGCTGCGCAAAACATCCGCATCTACCAGCCACCCGTTGAGGTGGACGATGAGGCTAGCGCAGAACACGCACGCATCCTTGCAGACGCTATGCCTTTCTCGATCATTGGTTCGACCGAGGACGTCCATACCCCTGACGGCCGCGTCGTCAAGGGCCGGGAGTATCTCTGGGGCGTAGCGGAAGGTGAAACATCTCCAATATTCTGTTTGGTGGTACTGACAAAGTCGTGCAGTGGAGAATGAAAATCACTGTGACTTCCGCAAACTGCGCTCGCTGCTCATTCGCACATTCATGCTCGACCTCATTTCGACTACTGAAGAGAGCCACTACGAGAACTATCGCCAGCAACAGATGGAGACGCGGAAGTACGGCGAGCGCAAGGTCAAGAAGTTCAACAATCCCAAGTTCCAAGAAGAGGAAGAGCAACTTCGCAGGCGGTTCACCGAGCAGGTCAAGGCCGAGGAGGCTCGCTTCAGGCAATGGGAACAACACGTGAGTGACCTCGCCTATATGAGAGCATAAATCTGATGGATCTGGCTTAGTTGATCACGGAGCGCGATCGCTTGAACAAGGATCTCGAGTTGGCTCACAGCGCCATCAAGGCACTCGAAGCAGAGCTCGATAACCTTCAGGTCGGCTACGGACGTGGCAGCGGACGACGATAGATAGACCGGAAATGTTGCACTGAGCTCTGGAAAAGTTTGCTTGGGCTGCTGTTGGGCAAGGCAGTCCTTTGATAGATACCCAAATTGAGTTCTGGCCGTGGTCGCTCATTCTGTTGTTCGCGATACTATTATCCCCTTTCTTGATTCTCGCTCATTTGGCGATGGAAAATACCTATTTGCATGATCCTGGTGTGTTGGTGCGAATGAGCGGATTGCGTGAGAGTCACATTTGTGTGCCGACGCCACGCCAAACTCTCACCGTACCATGTCTCTCCTCGACTCTGTACAAGCTCACCGTACGTCTTTGTCTAATCCCCTCACCTTTCTCTCTTACCAAACAGTTCGTAGTGAACACGGTCCCGTATCTCGCATTCGCGTTGCAGGATCTTTGGTGCCCTCTCGGCTGCCAGCCTCGTCTCAAGCCTGCTCTCGTTCGCCTATTCCACTTTCCTGCGACCCGGAGTTAGCGTGGGTAACAAACCATTCTATATTCATGCTCATCGTTTCATGTAATCCTTCTCATCACCAAATCCAACAGCTTGAGAAATTCGGAGCGAAGAAGGGCGCGTGGGCAGGTGAGGACTTTCGTCTCCATTTTCTTGCTCGCTCGTTCCCAGTCTGGGCGAGTGAAGCCAAAGTTGTTGAGGCATTGACTGACTGACTGACTTGACTGCATTTTTGGCGTAATTTGCGCCCTAATATGTTGTTGCTGCTGCAAGTCGTCACCGGCGCATCGGAAGGTATTGGACGCGAATTTGCGATTCAATTTGCTAGAGCGGGTTTCAACGTCCTCCTCATCGCACGAAACCAGGCCAAACTCGACGCCGTCGTCGACTATATCTGTGCGCCTCGCTCCATTTTTCTCTTGTGGTCTTCCTCCTCTCCTCTGCCTCGCTCATTGTTGCTTTCGTATACTGTTTTGGGTGGTGGGGCTTCCAGCCAAGCCGGTCAAAGTGCGCGGCATTGACAGTATGCAAACCAAGACGTTCATCGTTGACTTTGCATCTGCGGATGAGGCGAAATGGGAGGCGCTACTAGAGGAGTTCAAGCAGATCGAAGTCGGCGTGCTCGGTGCGTTCGATCATCTCTGTGCTCCCTCCCCCAGAAGTCGAGTTTTCGCTAACGCGCGTACTGTCGTGTGTTCTGTATCGTGCAGTTAACAATGTCGGCGTGTCTCACGAGTTCCCTACTGACTTTGTCGACACGTCAACGGAGGAACTTGCTAATATCATCAACGTTAACGTGACCGCCACGCTTCGTGTAACTAGCCTCATTGCTCCCTCCATGGCCTCCCGGTACGCCCCTCTCCATGACTAGGTGTTGGACGCGCACATGCTTACACACATACACACACACACACACACCCTGTTCCTGTTTCCATGCTTTTCCATCTGGACTGTGTCGTCCGCCGCTAGCAAGAAGGGTCTCGTCCTGAACATGGGCTCGTTCGCAGGTGCAGCGCCAACTCCCATGCTTCGCAATCTACTCGGGCAGCAAAGCCTTCCTCCGCACCTGGTCTGACGCGCTCGCGGCTGAGTTGGCACCTAAAGGCATCCTAGTCGAACACGCCAACACGTACTTTGTCGTGCGTCACATTTATTTCCTTCTCACCCCGTCTCATCTCATGTCAACCCTATCGACTATAACGCCATAATTCGCCCCCCGTACCGTCTCATCTTTCGCAGACCTCAGGAATGTCGAAAATTCGCCGCGCGTCGTTCTTTGTTCCTAGCGAAAGGGCCTTTGTGCGTGCCGTGCTCGCGAAGCTTGCGCCGGGAACTATTGTACCGTACTGGACCCATGCGTTGCTGGGTGCTGCCATGGCGCTCCTGCCGCCCAAACTAGTGCTGGCGTACACGCACTCGTTGCTGAAGAATACCAGACGACGTGCCCTAGCTAAACAGGCAAGGCTTGCGAAGCAAGAGTAGACGCCTGAATAAATCCTTGTATATGCACGCCCGGTCTCCGTTGGAAATTCATACATGTCGATGCCTTTGCGAGGTTCGATCTTTTCATGCGCCATGCCGTGCGCGTAGCGCCTTGTTTAGTCGGTTGATCTCATGCAAGCTACTTTTCATACGGCCAAGTGGATAGTGGATGCAGTATGAATTTTCGACTTGCTCAACACAACGAATGCGGCCGACGGTCACCAAGTGTATGAATACTCAACCGTCATAGTGATCATGACAGGCGTCAACAGGACAGTGTGGTCGAAAATGACCTAGTTGACGCTACGACACATGGAGAATCTATATACGTTAGCGACAGGGCGATGGCCGACTCAGCTTGTCTTTCCTTTTTTCTTTGGTCGCTTTCTCGTCGGATGCCGCCACTGCCGCCGCCCCGGCCTTGAAACTCTTGCCAGTTTGTTTCTTCAGCATGCGCTGCAGCGCACGTTTCGTCTCGCCATCGGCGAATGCCGCCATGTCGTAATAGTTGGCGGTGAGCTCAAGCAACCACTCTGGACGAATCTCCGTCACGGTACGGATATACGGTCGCGTCGTGAGAACGAATTCGTTGAAAAGAACCCACTCTGGTTGCGTGTCGAGACCACATGAGGGATGTAGCGATACCACCTGATTAGAGCAAGAATCGCAACGCGTCATGAAAAAGCCCCATTACACCGCGTTAAGGCTGCATCGCACCTGGTTGTCCTTGACCGTAAGGTAGTTACCCTTCTCGCCTTCCTTGTGTGCAACTTGCATAAAGTATCCGCACACGAGCGCCTTTCGGATGTCCATGTAGTGCCGTGTCTGATCCTTGTACGACTTGGTTACAAGATCGATTTCGAGGCGCTCCATCACTCGAAGAAGCTGAGCGCGGACGTTGTCTGCTTGGGAGAGTGAACGTGCCGAGATATAGTTGTTCCATGCCCAGTTGCGGTCGTGTAGGTCTATGGAGACAACATGTTTGCTTTTGTAATGATTGGTAAAGGTTGGCGCAATACGTACTATTCTGGTACTCATTGAAGACGTTCAAAAGAGTCAGATGATCTCCATCCGGTACGGTCAGCAACTGCTTCGCGGTATCAGCTTCTTTCCGTTGGTTGTTCGGCCGTAACCATATGTTAGGAACTGTAGGGCATACGATCAATCCCATCGACAACGCAGCTAAAGCGAACATACCGGAAAGCATTGAGACAATTGTCAGAATTTCTTGACTGCAATTGAATTCTGGGCTAACAATGAGCATCTTTGACATCTGCGCATACATATACGTATTAGCACCTGTCAGACGAGTAGCAGTTCGAAGAATCTACCTGGGGGTCCAACGGGAACTCCGACATCTTGCTCCCCAAGGGCGTCAGGTTTCCATCGTCATCAAGTGCTGCAAGATAATTCAAGAGCTCCAGGGCTCGCATCAACGTTTCTGGGGCGGGCGCATCCACGTAATCGAATCGGACAAGATCTTTGACACCCGCCTTCACAAGCTCAAGGACCGTGTTGGCTAGATTACTCCTCAAAATCTCTGGGTGTGTTTGTTCCTCAAGCTCCTTCATAAAGTCTTTTTCTGTGTACAGCCGGAAGCACTTGCCTGGGCGGGTGCGACCAGCACGCCCTGCCCGCTGCTGCGCAGATGCTTTCGAAATGGGGGTTACCAAGAGAGACTCCACGCGAATCCGTGGGTTGTACAACTTTTGCTTGGAGAAACCGGGGTCAACAACGTATACGATGCCATCTATGGTGAGCGATGTCTCAGCAATGTTCGTGGATACAATGACCTTCCGCCCAGGAGGGCCGTCTGGGGAACGTGGTTGAGGTGGTGGATCGAAGATACGCTGCTGTTGTTGAGGAGGCAAAGATGAGTAGAGGGGGATGCAAGAGATGGGGCCAACAGTTTGTGAGTCATTGGCAAGTAGGTCGTCAGCCTCAATCTTGATCTTACGACACGCGTCCTCGATTTCTTCCTCTCCAGTGAGAAAGAGGAGGATGTCGCCGGGATCTTCCGCGCGATGGATCATAAGGACAGTGCGGATCGCAGCTTCTACGTAGTCTGGCTCGGGTTCTTGAGTATAGTAAATCTCTACGGGATGCGTGCGACCGGGAACTTTAAAGAGAGGGGCAGGTTCGCCAATGGTGAAGTACTTTTGAAACTTGAGGGCATCTAGAGTTGCAGACATGATTATGATCTTGAGGTCCTTGCGCTTCTTCACAAGATTCTTGAGAAGGCCCATGAGGATGTCCGTCGCAAGAGTACGCTCGTGCGCTTCATCAAGGATGATCGTCGAGTATCGCTCAAGATCGGGGTCGTGCATGGCTTCCCGCAGGAGCATGCCGTCAGTCATATACTTCAAGAAGGTTGTCCCTGGCTCCGTCATGTCCTCAAAACGAATAGAATATCCGACCTGCTTTCCGAGGGGGACTAGGATGACATGAGAAAACGTTAAGAAATCAAAGGTCAAGTACGCACCGTCCATTTCATCAGCAACACGCTTCGCTACGGACATGGCAGCCACTCGGCGTGGCTGCGTACACGCAACATACTTCTTCTTCGTCTGAGGCATGTCGGAGTAGACAACAAATTGCGGAATCCTTGAGGAAATACCGATCACGAAGTAGCCTCCAAAGAGGAGAAGTAAGGGCGTACTGAGTAGTTTTTCCAGAGCCCGTCTCTCCAACCATGATTATGATCTGATGTTTAGTAAACTTTGCTGGGGAATTAGTGACACATGGTCTTGATTCCAGGAGCGACCTGGGGCGCGGGTTCTATTGCCCCCTCACAGACCAAGGACGGCGCAGGGCTCACCATTTTATAGAATTCATCCATCTGTGCAAACACAGGCAGCTTTTTTCGTGCTTCGAGGATTTTGTAATATTGAGGAGAATGAGGCAGCCGAGTGAAGGGATTTTCGTTGCCCTCCTGGAAGGACGTCAAGTATACGAGATGGAACGGGATGAAACGATAACGCACCATGGCACCTCGGACCTCCTTTGTTGTGACCTGTCGCGGTATGAAACCGAACAGGGGATGCTTGGTTGCCATTGGTGCTCAGGATTGAGCCGTTCTGATGCTTTGCGGTGCTGCTGCGGGCGAACTTCTGACGAACGTGACGGAGGACGTGACGGAGAGCGCGTGATGCGTGACTATGATACTCACGTGATGCATACGCGCTAAATAACGCGCCAGAAGATTGGCGCACCG
Organism: Russula earlei; assembly: GCA_025769875.1. Classification (NCBI taxonomy): domain Eukaryota; kingdom Fungi; phylum Basidiomycota; class Agaricomycetes; order Russulales; family Russulaceae; genus Russula; species Russula earlei. The sequence goes on along the minus strand of JAGFNK010000176.1, from coordinate 7,518 downwards.
CAAGCAAGGCCCAAGATCGTGCCAGCCTGGCTGGAAACAATAACACTGGCCGGGTTCATAACCAAGCCGTCTGTATTCGGTCCCCACATATGCCTCGCGACCCGTTTCCTTTTCTCCTCTCCTTCAAATCCTTTTCTCCTCCTATTCGTTTTCGGTTTGTTCGTTCTGCTTTTTGTCTGCTAACACTCCACATCCGTGCTTTCTATGGCCTCAGCCGATTTGGAGCCGGTCGAGCCTCAAAATATCAGACGAAAATCCACAGCTGCGATAGAGTGGAGAACAATTCCTCCAACCATCAAGGTCAGGCATAAGAAACGCCCGCCCCCTATCACAATTCAGTGCGCTCAACCTCCGTTCCGATCTGACCATCCATCCCTGATGTCTGCGCTCGTAAGTTCAAAGCGGTCGTTCGAGCAGCTCGTATGGACACCAGGTCCTCTTAGCAACTCGACCGTAGCAACAACAGCTACGAGTGCTTCTTCTGCTGCCATCTTCACGCCTTTGACCTCTTCTGCGCCGACGAGCACACTTTTTAAGGAGTTTTCCAAAGGAGCGTCTGTGGGGCAGGACCCTCGCGCGCTTTATTATGCAATCCCTGGCTTTCAGCAATCTCCCAACGGACCGGACGAGATCAAAGTACCAGCATGGCCCCTTCCTATCAATAAACTCGTCTCGCAGGTCGGGAGGACGACTCTGGAAGTGGTCACCGAGCTTGAATATGTACCCGTTGGGAACGACGATTTGGGATCTTACGAAGGTGCGATGCATCCATCACGCAAAGGGCCACCAAGCCGAGCTTTCCTTTTGCAGTCCCATCGCCGCCTCGATCTCCCTCTGTATACTTGACATTGCACCCTTGGACGTTGCCGGAATACTTGCTACTCCTATCGATCAAACCTCTCGACAGTAAAAATGACAACATGCACTGGAATGAGGTTGCAAGTAAACTAAACGCCGCTACGAGACATCAGTCGCGGACCGCTTGGGATTGTTGGCACCGCTGGATGGTCCCGTGGTGCTGTCCCGAACATCGATCAAAACCGAGACCGAATACGTACCCTCACGCGCCAGGCGTACAGCATGAGTATAAATTCTCAGACCTTGAAGGTCTCATCGGGTTGTGGACGTCCTTATCGGACGCTAAGGGGATTCCAGGAGCTACGTCTCCACCTGCATTCCCTGCGCCCAAGACAGCAGCGGTACAGCCCCGTCGTGCGGGGGGGCGGGCGCACCATCCAGGTGCGCATTCCGCCCATTTCATCTCATATGCGGGCTCCTCACGAGCCATGAAGCGTATCCGCCACAATCCGCATCTCCAAATGTCCCCATCCGTACCTTGGGCGATTCTCGTGATTACGGGCTAGCTCCATGGTTCACCATGAGCGCGGTCAACACACCCGTGTTACAACGCATGCTCGAAAGCCAACCCGAGCGCAAGGATGACGGGGTCCCAGTGCATTTGCGGGGACGCACGATACCCCCTTCCCGAACGAGGGTAGCGACCCCAAATTCCGGCTGATCAAAACCAGCAAGCGCTGATATCGTGAGATTGTACATGTACTTATTGTTGTTTGTGTTATGAGTTATGAGTAGGGTCAAGTCGGATATGTAAAGCTAGCGCCTGCGTTTTGTCGATCTGAGTTTGTACTCCGCGTCCACGTGCTCTATTGTTATCCTAGGTGAGTTTGGAAGGATCGATCCACAAGAACATGTCATAAGTGGCCGCATGGTCAGGCGAGATAGTGAGATAGGGGACTGAGATGATCGTAGCAACCAGGGTCAAGTTCTGGGCTCAAGCTGAGACTCAAAAGCACGACAAGCGACAGTGTAATGCACATTACCTAGTAGGATCGCGCGAGAGAGACCACCATCAGCCAAAGTGAATCCAACGCTTGCGGCTCAACCATGACTGGGCTGTACAGTAAATGCCATCAGGTGGTAACTTGAAGGCACACCAACATGATCATGGTAAACAAACTCAAGTTCAAGTTCCACTCTGCATGTGATTATCAGAGAGCCCACTTGTAGAAGGATAGTTGACCTACCATTAAGTACACACAGACCAGTTCTCTAGTTTAGCCATGATGGTCTGTGCATCATAAACCTGCCAATGTCAATGACAGTACTTAGTGTTGAAACATACAGTGATAAGATAACTTAGATCATAGTAGATCTAATCAAAGCTTATTCTCTGTAGGATGAAACTAGTGTGATATTTCCACCTGATCAAAGCTTACTACAATGTGTGATTAGCTACTGATAAACAAGATAAGATTGAGAGATATTAGGTACTCACTTCAGTTTCTGTAGGATGAAACTGAAGTACTACAGTATCTACTAGGAATACCATGCTTGTAAGTTTCTGAGGGCATAGTATATGTAGGTACCATCAATTAGGTGTGTGGATGTACTAGCTGCCAATTGTCTCAAATCATACTATCAATTTATCAATTGTACACATTGCAGCAACTGAGCTGAGTTGCTGGTGTGGCCTGGGCCATGTGGACCACCCAGGCAGTTTGGGCTGACATGTCAATGCCCCAACTACAGCTTATCTCAATACTTGGACTGTCCATTTGTGAATCTCCTCCTATATGCCTCTTTCCAGCTCTCTCAATCCCTCCTGGGTCCCAGGTTTCCAGCCATTTGAGGCATGCCCTTGTTTTCCAGGAACCACAAAATGTGCTCTGCTCTAGTGCCTTATCACAAAACAAAGACCAGCACATACTCCGATTGCTGCCTACCGCCTTAGCGGCCTAGTTTTAACCATAGATGCCAGAGCACAATATGTTGCTACCTATCCCATCACCGCCTTTGTACCACGAAGTACACTCTGCGGAATATAAATTAGGATTCAAAAAAAAAAAAAAAAGAGAACATGATATGTAGGTCGGAATATAATGGAGAAAAAAAATAGGGTGACCTTGACCCTTCTAAGCACCATGTCGTCTACGTTGCGATCCGCGTGCGTGAGCGACCCTGTCATGGGACTCGGAGATCGGGGAGCGCCACTGCAGGATGGTAAAGTGTGGCGTGACATAGGGGGGAGGGAGGAGTGTGTGGACGGTCTCGGGATGCGCGTGCATATTCTGCGGCGGGAAGTGCACTACCAGCGGCGCGGTCTGCGACGATGCGGCAGTCCCCCGCGTGGGGAGGTGCGCGAGCGAGAGCACCGCGGAGGAGGACGCGGTGGAGATCGTGCGCCCGCGCTCGACAGGCGTGAGCGGCTGCACAGGTAGCGTTGCGACCGAGTTTGTGGACGACGTGGACGGGCGTCGGAAGATCGCGTTGGAAAAATGTTTTCCGGGGATGACCGTCTGCACCGGGGTGTGGACAGTGCGGATGCTTGTCGGCGACGTCGAGGGAGCACGGCAAGGCGGTGGGGATGACGAGAGCTGCGCTTGCGCTGCGTCAGACGTGACCTTGAGCGGCGCAAGATGCCCGTGACCGAATGACTGGCCGCGGATGAGCGGATGTGGACGGAGGGCGTGATCGGCTATGAATGAGCGCGTAGATGACGGGCGAGGCCGGTGAATTGGGTGGTGGCCCGACCGCGGCGAGGTCGGAGTCGGGGGTTCCGTGTGGGCACCATACACGACCGGCACGCCCTCGTGCGAGCTCGCTGGCGACTTGAGTGGGAAGGCTTGGGAATGGGGTTGCTGGGAGGCGTCCGGCTGCTGGTTGGGCTGCTTCGGTTGTTGGTGATAACCCCGCTGCCACTGCGCGTGCCGGGACGGCTCAGACGGTGGGGTTACTCGGGCTGCTGAGACGTTGACGTGGTGGGGATGCGTGGGGGTGAACCCATTGGTCTGCACGCGCGGCCGTGGTGGTGCAGATTCCGTACGTGGAGTCGTTCCGGGAACATGTGGCCCTTTGGCCCGTTGGGCAGGATCGACGGGGGTTGGCGGGGACAATTCCTCTGGTGTCTTCTTGCTTGATCCCTCGTCACCTGATGCATCATCGTCCATTGGAGTGGCAGCCCCGCTCTCGCTCTCGACCCACTCATCCTCCTCGTCGCTCCCGACGGTTGATGCTGCGATGGTGAAGCCAGCTTTCAGTTTACCGCCCCGAGGGGTGTGCGGGTTTGTAGCACGACGGGGTGCCGCACCGGCGGTTTGATGTTGCACATGGACGGTGCTTCCGGTTCGCGAGACGTTGGCCCGCGCGGTTGGCTGTGGAATCCCGCGGTCAATAATACGCCAGAAAAATGGTCCGAGAAATAAAGATGTAACATGGGCGGTGACGTGAATAGGATTCGCGAGCACCGTCCACTTGTGCGGTAGGTGTGTGATGGTTGGGAAAAGGTGACGCACCTCGAGGGCGTGGCTAGCAGCGCGCCTTGCCTTATCGATCTTGGACTGTACGGGATCTTTGTGTGTGAGCTGGAGGTTGAGGACCATCTTGGAGGAGCCCCCGGAAGAGCTCCTAGAGTGCGTACGGGCCAGACTCGGTCGAAGGCCTTTCGTTGGCATAGTCCGACCTAGGAATGGAGGGGGATTCAAATGATAATTTCGTGAAACCTCACGGGCTCACCGCCGACGTTTTTTTTTGGGCAAGCGATTTCGCGGCCCGGCTAACTCCGCCGCTATTCATTCAAAACACATCCCATGGAGATGGGGGTTCCTTGAACCGCTACCACCAGGTGTGTTTTTTTCCCACAGCCGAGCTGGGGCAAGGATAGGTAGCAAAAGTGTCTGCAGATGCCATAGTGTGAGAATGTGCACAAAAATGGCAAAATCAGTGGCCAACCCCATCCTGCTAAAGGTGGGCATATGAAGTGTTCACTCCAGGAGCAAAGGTAATTTTGTCTTCACCTTTGATGGCAAGGTCCCATTTGATCATATGAGCATCTGCTACTGAGTCCCTTCCATGGAACAGGTATTGAGTACTCACTGCTGGGCCAATACTACAGCCTGTAGGGACAGTCAGTGAATGCAAGGACAATGTGCCAGATGTTGATGATGATAAACCCCAAGAGAATGAGACATGTGAACAGGATAGCCAAAGGGGAACTGGGATGGGGGCCTGGAGGATCAAGGAAGAGGCTAGGGTTTACCTTAATCAAGCAGTCACACTGGAGTACTTTGGGGAATACTAAAGAAGTCTTTAAACTCTGCAGTCTTGAAGGAGTACAGATGAAACAATGGTATGGCTGCAGTCATGATGAAGTACAAGAGGAGATTCACAAATGGACAGTCTAAGTGTTGAGTGTAGTTGGGGCACTGACATGTCAGCCCAAACTGCCTGGGTGGTCCACAGCTTTTGACTTTTAGTGGTGGGTTGGATGATCAAGAATTACCATAAAAGGTGATTGGGTTGGCAAGAGAATTGGGGGTTCAATCATGTGTTAAATTGCACATATAAGCGAGTTAACAATAACATAATTACTTACCTTTTTTGTTACACCATTTTCCTTTTACGTCTACTTCTTGCCTCTTGCTATGGACTGCTTGCTTGTGTACGTCCCTTTACTTACTGGTCTTGTGATCTCTTATGTCTTGTGATCCCTTCTGTGTTATCATGTGATCCATACACGTCCAGGTAACACTGGATTGCTGTTACTTTCCCTTTGTTTGGTTCTCTTTCCATTTATATTCACTTCTTAGTTTCGACTGTGCAATGCTGCGCACCTACTGTGCAGCACAGTTACTTGGTCCTGACTCATTCATGGCCTCATTCCTATGACTCCTACTTATTATGACTCCTACTATACTAGTAGCACAGTCAAAGCGCAGCTATTGCTGCACTTCTCCTGTATATATAAGCTCAGTACTTTGTGACCAAAGCCCTAAGCTTGGTCTCTTGTAAAATCCAACCTACTCTTGTCCAACATATTCACCTGCAACCCACTTCGCTCCTAATCCTCAAACCACATCCACCTCTCCATTTCATCAACTCTCAACACACCATCTACCATCTACTCTTTGCCTTTCCCTTCCTTCCCTAAGAGTCTCTCTTCACTCTCCTGAGAAGAGCTCTCTTCCTTTAAAGACCTACCTTCCTCTACTCTCTCCGCATTGTTCAAGGTCCCCGATGGACTTGAACGCATATAGCTAGTGGAACCAGCCCTAGTCTATCCCATTACAAACTTACCCTAGCTTCACAATGGACCGAGTCGTACTAGGAAGGGTCTATTGAGCATAACCTGTTTAGCATAAAACACTTCAACAGCTGCAGGGATCCTTATTCCTTATACACGGGAACCAGCCCGTTTCTTGAACACCTCTCTATCACCAATTTGTTTTCCGCTTGTGAACTGACACGGCTAGTTACCATGACATTTTTCCCCTACCAAATCAAAAACAAAAGTTATACTGTTTCTGATTGATCGGCATACCATCTGCCCCATCCACTCCATCCACCACTTCTGGCCCAAGTGCCCCTTGCATGACACAACATTTAAAGTTCAGGCATGCCCTTTCAAAGATCATTGCCAATTCTGGAAAGAGGGGAGGTTTTAATTATGACCGGGAGCATGGGGGATACCCCATGGAATGGCCAACAGCAGCTGATTTCAACACATGGTGCCAGCAAGAAGAACTTGCTCATGCAATTGAATTGATTACATCCAGCACTGAGCATGGGCAGGGATGGACAATGAAGGTTTTTGTCTGTTCCTGCCAACTATCCAGGGGAGCTTCATGTTATGTAAAGAAGCACCCTGATTGCACATGGAGATCCGAGATCAACTATCTCAACCAGGCTCTGGTTGGACAGATTGAGAGATGAAAATACAAATGTATTTTACAAAGACAGGCTGCACAGTGCCACATCTCAGTCAAATCTGCAGGAGGATGCATATGTGTTATGCATCCAGACCCTTTTCCAAATGAAGGCATTCTGCTGCCTCAGGAATGGCTTCGTCAGTATTGATGCAACTCATAATATTACTCAATATCTGGACTTCTTATTATTTACCATGATTGTGTGGGATCACTGGGGACATGGTGCACACAGTAATATTTTTTTTACTCAATATTTAGCATGCTTACCTTTTCCAGATAGTGTCAAGACTCACTGTTGAACTATCCAGTTCAAGAGCAAGGGATAAGCTCAAAGACAAGTTGGTAGATGTCCAAGATGGTGTGGGCAAGGAGTAGTGTCCAGAGTAGTAACAAATACCAAAGGGGTATGGTTACCAGGAGTGTTGAGCAGTTATGCAGGGAAGTGGCCAGAGTGATCACAAGGGGACAGTCCTTAAAGGAGTATCCCAGGGGTAGAGAGTGCCGTAAACAAATGGACAGTCTGGAGACTGTCCGGTACTTTATTGAGTGCTTATATACTACAAGAGAACTACTAAATAAAGGATGCATTGTAACCTTGTTATCAATCACAATAGCTGGATGAGTAAGGCACCCAGGGGTGCTTGGTAAGCATGCTCAGTCATGCTGAGTAATCTGCTGAGTAAGAAGGGCTTGGGTGATGAGTAATAGTTCTTGGAGTCCATATGATCATCATGTGAACTTCATAGGTCATTTGCTGTACTTCAGGCTTACTAATACCATTAGTAAACCTCAT
>JAGFNK010000175.1:0-97337 GCA_025769875.1 Russula earlei | reverse complement strand
CCCAGACCGGGCATCACCGGCTCAGCTCATACGCTGCAGCACACATTAGTTACATTGATAGAGTGATTTAGGACAATCGGTAGCTACTTACAACTGATCCTCGGACTTACTTAGTGATCCGTGATGGTAGTTAACTGTACTGCATCTAGTGGCGGTCTCAGGTACTTAAGAACGCCACAAAGTACGTAGATCACTTCAGTTTTGTGTCAACCAAACTGAAGTGAGTATTTACACTATGACATCTTATCTCACAGTACTAACGACGCGTTGTAGCTATTGTCTGATAGGTACATTATTTATATTAGCTTTGTGTCAACCAAACTGAACTATTGTCTGATAGATCTGCCTGCGATCTTATCATCTGCTGCTATCTAATCACACATACTGCGTCTATTTTCAACACATATTAGTTTATTATATCACTTACATCACACCTGTCATTCCTGTCACTCCTGGAAAATCCCAAAATCCAAGTTCATGTTCAAGGTTCAAGAATTCTTGGTTGGTGAAAGGGGTCTTATTATATACTGTATCTAGGTGCAGCTAAAGTATGGTGCCTGTTGGAAAGGTGGGAATTTGACTCATTTGTCAGTTCATGTCTCACTTTGAGCCCTCAGTCAGACCATACAAAGTCTTTGACATTTTGTGGTGGTTGAATTACCATAAAAGGTGATTGTGTCAGCAAGAGAATCAGGACTTCAATCATGCATTAATGGATGTAATTTCATTATATAAGTGAGTTAATAATAAGATAACTCCTTACCTTTTTCCCCTACCAAAAAAAAGAAATGCTATCACATTCCCAATTGATTGGCATGCCATCTGCACCATCCACCCATTCTGGCCTGAGTGCCCCTTACCTAGTATCTCTCTCACAGGAGATCATATCATTATCATGTGATCTCACATGTAGCCTTGAAAATGCTAATCAAACAGCAGGGATCATTGAGGCCACACAGGCCACCAAATACAGTGTGGCAGCCACAATCAATGTAATGCAAGGTTCCAAGGTCTTACCTGATAAGGAAGTGATCATGCCCAATCAGAAAATGTGGATGGAGAAAGCTCAGCATATGGGTGTCAAATTCAAACAGGGCCCAAAACAATGGACCACTCTCCCCAACACATGGGGACTGACAGCACAAAGCATCAGTGTCGCTAAGGGAAAGCGCTGCCATGTTCATGATGATCTGTATGCCAGGGGCAAATGGTCAGGTAAGCACACCAAGCCTGATGCAACATCTGCCACCATGGATGTGTGCACACATGCCCTTGGGGAACCATCATTCCTCCCTCAGAACCCCCCTCCCTCTGATGCCACTGCCTCCCTTGCACCAGGTCCCTTCAGACTTGCACCACTGCCTATTCTAACAGCCTCAACTGCTGCTGTTCCTTACAATACAAAATCATTTTTTGTATCATTTTAATTTATTTGTCTAATAGCTAAATAAGTCATTGAATATGTAATTGAGAAAATGATTTGGTGTCATTTAAATGCATGATTGATGCACCATTCTCTTGCCAACACAATTGCCTTTTATGATAATTCAACCCACCACTAAAAGTATGCAACTGTGTATGTAACAGAATTTCTGCAGATATCCGTTCATTACTACATATTACTTGTCACGCAACATCGTCGAGAGTGGTGGTGCACAGGTCGTCCTCATGTGGGCTTTCTACGCTGCTATTTTAACCCGCTGGACGTATGTGGCCCACGAATCGTTGCGGTCATAGATTGTCATATGCTGCAGCTGTACATAGGTGAGCGTACCAACGGCGAATTCAGACTAATGCTACTCCGAAAGCAACAGTAACGTCGTTGGCTTGATGACTTCATGACGCACATGATAAATAAGTTGTGCATCGACAAATAAGTGTTGCCTGCAACTCTTAGCCTTGGCATATCAGAGGTGGCGCTGAAGACGCCCTGCGTCCACCATCCCCAACCCCCCCCCCCGCTGATAATTGGTCCCAATGAAACTTCGATCTCAGATATCAGAGACGTAGATGTATTGGTCAATGCGTCGCAGATAAACGGTGGTCGAGGAAAATCACCGAGGTCTATGGTCACTTCGCTTTTTCCCGAGGCACAGTTTGAAGGCGATGATGAGAAGACTTCGGAAGCGACTGAGGGACTGGCAGAAATCACCACCCGAGGGAGATTGTAAAGATCTAGAGGTGATTTTTGATCGTTGTCATAATCCGTATCTGGCAAAGTCCCAAGTGACACAGCGATACCACGCTCAAAGTCCATGCTGTGCGACTTCGGCCCTTGGGATTCGTAGTCCTCCTTAGAGCCACCGCTTTTTGTTGAGAGTCCGCATCCTACTGAGTCCGACGCATGCAAGTCCACGACTGTAAACTCGGTTTCCTCGGTCGCGTCATCCACTTCGCCTGCGCGCAGTGCGAGCGCAGCTGCAAGTTGAGGTGATGCGAACATACTTACTTCGATGTTGTCGTCACGCTCCGTGGCCAGACCAAGCGCATTCAACATCTCTGTGTTTCCGTTTGTGTCGAGGCGGTGCGTCTCCTGGTAAGGATCGAAGCGCACAGTGGAGACCATGTGACCAGGATGCTGTCCATCGGTCTCAGCGATAGCATCCGACCTCCTGCATAAGCTCTTTTCTGTCGCCGTAAGAGCGCGACAGGGCATGGAACGGCGGGTACCGGGAAATGCTTTGGCCGCACGGGGAGGGATTGTCGGTATAGAGCTCATTCTTACCATTGGTGTCACGGGACAAGGGGTAATGAGCCTTGCGTGTGCGTGGACCTCTCCGGTTTCAGTTTCTCGAGTGTCATTCTCGAACCACGGTATCTCCCTCCAAACCTCCTTAGATGGAATCCCCCACGTTGAGTCGTCATACTCGATGAACACAAAACCCAGGTCATCTTCCACTTGGCGGTGTCGCTGAAGGCATTGGAGTAGCGAGGAACGTTTTCGGTAAGCAACGCGGGCTATCACCGTGCATGCCGTCAATCCGACAAGGACGCAAACTGCGATGAGTGCCGCAGTGACGACCATGACATGACCGCGCGCGGCTTGTAATTGTAATGACGTTAAGTCGGTCCGAGTGGGATCATAAGACCCAGATGTAGAGGTCACGAGCGTATCACTCGATGGAAATACGGAGGGATGTGGGTCAACAGTGGGTGTAGATAACAGCGGTGGGTCGCTGACCACAAATGCAGAAACGGCGGTGGGTAAAGAGTCTAGAAATTGGCGGTAGCGAAAGCGACGTTTGTGGGCTAGAGATATGTGACGAGATGTAGAATGGTGTGATTGCCTCGTAACGGAGAGAGAAAGGGATGGAACACCGCGACCTGTGGGACGAGACTTCTGACAAGAAATTGTGGGAGGCATAGACGGGTGCGAGGAATAGATTGTGAGTGCAAGAGAAGAGAGAGTGATAGTGGAATACACAAGTGAACATGTCGTGCCCCTAACCTAGCTCTTCCTCTCATGCCTCCCCGTCGCACACTTCTCGATGACGACGAAGACTTTCCTATGGCCGGCGCGCCTTCACCATTTGCCGTCGCCTTGGGCCCCATCGAGTTAGACTTTGGTGCGCTGCCCGAGTCACTCTTCCAGCAGCTCATGCGCCATTGGCTCAACGAAAGGCATGCACCGGACATACTCCCCGTGCAGGCAGAGGTGCTTGGCGCCCTCCTTGACCACATTCGCAGACAGGTACGCCTCATTTTGATTTGCCTCTCCCTGAAAAGGGTAGCGGTGGGGACAGGACGTAAACGGGCTTCTTTTCTGTTCGCGCGTGCTCTTTCCGCGGGCCGCAGACGGATTCAGTGCAGGCCCTGCGTGGGGACCCCGACTCGTCCGAGGCGGAGCATGCACGGATCATGCTCGTACAGACTGAGGTCGAGCGCGTCAAGTTTGTCGTGCGCTCTTACATCCGTACGCGGTTGTACAAGGCGCGTGTCGTCGCAACCCATCTCAGCTCTCCCTCTGGATGATGACGGGGAAGAACAGGTAGAAAAGTTTTCACGGTACATTGCGGCCACGCCCAAGGTGCAGGAGAAGTTGTCCCAGACGGAACTAGATCATGCAAAACGGTGCGCGTTCTCGTGTACTTCATCCTCCCGGGCGGTCGTGTCCTTGGGCTCACATGAATGTGGGCGTTGTTTTGCGGTAAAACAGGTTCTCTCAGTTGACAGAGAACCATTTTCGCGTGTCAGTTCTGCAAGCATTACCACCTCACCAGCAGGGGCTGGACGATAACACGCCGTTCACGCCGCCGATGAGTACGTCTCACATTCCATCTCTTCCCCTGCAACGACGCCGCCTCTCACGGCGCTCAGCGTCGTACCTGATTCGTGTTTGAGCACAGTATCAGAGCCAGACAAGTCACGCGCAGTCTTTGTACATGCTCGAGGCGAATGTCCACCAGTGCGACTTCCTGAGTACGTATTCACAATGTCTCAGAATCATCGATGGTCTGCTTACGAGAACTAGTGGGACAACAATGCAAATGAAGAAAGGCCAAATTGTGCTAACGCCATACGCGGTGGTCGAGCAGCTCCTCGAGATGGGCAATGTCGAGCTTATCTAACAGCTCCGTCGATTTCACACTCACAAGGCTACAAAATTGGTTATTGCGTTATCATCTTGTTTAACTGTCGTCTACGTAAAGTGGTACGCACAGTCATCGCACGTCACAAGTCAGAAAAACCGGTCAGGATATCCAGCGTAGACCCGCGCGTCGATATTATCCGCAGGACCGGCCACTCTCAACATCCAAGATCCTTAGGTCACATCCCTTCCATTTGGCGTTGCGACGTCATGCATCTCCTTACATCATCTCTAGCTCCATCCGCGAGGCCGATGTCCCCTTATGTCCTCTTTCATCTCCGCACTTTCATTGATGCACACTCGTGCCGTTGTTGAGTCCTTCTTGGTAGAACTACATTATCCCTTCTGCCGTCGCGGCCGGAGGAGATCCTTAGTTTTCCCCTGCTCTACACTGGCACTTTGAGCGGGATGTCAATAGTAGATAAGTGGCTGGATTGGGCATATCTTCGACAAGCCCCATGTTTCGCAGGCATATTGATGGTGAGGGAAAGGGATACCGTATGTGCATATTATAGTTATAGTTATAGACGAGAGAATGTGCGTGAGATACTACTCTTGGGTCTACGTGTAGCCGGTAACGCATGAATCCAGCAAGTTCGCGTGCTGTCACCGTCGTTTATCGTTTAATTTGAGTTATGTTTGCCCCCTGCTTGGTCCACTTACGGTACGGTAGTCGACGAACGACTTGTGAGAGACCAGCCATAAGTGGTACATGAGGCCTACATGAGGAGTCGTCTAACTTGTCATCATGTCATCTATCACTACGCTTTTCACCTCTTCTCATCTGAGTCGATGATATCTCGGTGCCTCGTGCGTTCTCTTCTACCATGATTTATTAGAAGCCTTGTCCCGCTCAGCAATGGACTCAACAGATTTGCTCATTAAATCCTACAATTCTATCATGACCATCTACAGTGCCATCAGTTGACGCAGATCGTCATGATGATTCAAATGTGTCGCATTTGCGGCTCCATAATGTCTAGTTTCTGGGCTCAGAGGTTTGTCTTGGTCAACAACCTCCCATTGGTTCTTTCTGTAGAAGAACTTAAGGTCTTGTATTGCAGCAGTTTCCCCCGAGGGCCCGAGGGTGCACAACATGCACACAGCCAAAGTCTAATCAGAGAACTCAGTGTCTCACACATGGGGCACAAACACTGAGGTTTCTAAACAAACTAGGGGGTTGAGTATATAAAGGCCCTACTGGCCATGTACATGCAATTGCCTTACTGTCATTTTCACGTGACCTTGCACTTGCCATTTTTGGATGTCATTTTGAGTATGAAATCATAACTGCTACTGTACGCCACTGGGAACTTGGCAGTTCACTACCATCTCGGCGATTTCATTTTTCCCTGTATCTGCTCAAACAACTCTATTCAAAACTTTGTAGTTATACTATTGAGTACCATTAATGTCATTCTAGCAAAGAAAAATTGCAGTCCATTGAGTGGTTCTTGAGTAATGTTTTGGCCTGAGGGTCATGCCTGCATCACGCCTGCATCACACCGCTGTCATGGCAAAGGGCAGAGTTTGATTCCAGCTGGGTGATCACATCACCACAGTACGCTGACTCAGAGGCCTCCGAGGATCTGGGTACTCTCTCAATGCCATGTGCGGCCAGCACAAGACCATACATATGAGCAGCGGCTGACGACATAGTAGTAATAATCACTATCCCTCCTCATCGTCCCTCGCCTCATCAATAGGACCCTCACTGGCACAACCATTTGCACAGCTGCCTTCGCAACACTCTTACAGTACTGCACCATACAGTACTACTACACCATCATAGATTCAATATTGGGACCAGATTCCACTTAATTAGATGCTTCTCCTGTTTTCCCTAGTCCCCACCTAATCAAATTGCCATTGTACATAACATTTCATCCCGGGCGGACTTTAATTCGGCATGGGTGTTACATGTATGTTACTTTCGTGACATTTGTGACCGCCGAGATGGTAGTGAACTGCCGAGTTCCCAGTGGCATACAGTATATCTCAACAGTTTCTCAACAGATTGCCTTGAAACTTTGACAGTAGAACCTTAGGCCCCTTTTACCAACCGAGAATTCTTGAATCTTGAACTTGAACTTGGATTTTGGGATTTTCTGGGAGTGACAGGAATGACAGGTGTGATGTAAGTAAAATATTTTTTCTCACCCTTCCTTCCACTCCTTCCAAGTGGGGTATTGCAAGCATGTCATTAAGGCAGAATATGTGTCACCAATGTGTGGGTGCACATCTTTGTGCAAATTTTGTATGTGCAGCTCTGGTGAAAATGGGGCTGCAAGCACCCAGATGTTGAGCTCAAGTTGGACTGCTTGACTCCGAGTTTGATGCTGACACATCATGTGTAACCCCAAATATGTGAATATGCAAATGACAACAAAAAAAAATGCATATTAATTTATTATATACATCATATCACTTACATCACTCCTGTCACTCCTGTCACTCCCGAAAAATCCCAAAATCCAAGTTCAAGTTCAAGATTCAAGAATTCTTGGTTGGTAAAAGGGGCCTTACATACTGTATCTAGATGCAGCTAAAATATGGGAGCCTAATATTCAGTTCCTGAAATGTCAATTTTCAGGTGCTGACATGGGTGCAAAACTTTGAACTGCCATATCTCAACTGTTTCTCTCAATCAATTGACTTGAAACTTCAACAGTGGTATCTCATGTACTGTATCTAGGTGCAGCCCAAGAGTTGGGGTCCAATTCTTAGTTCTTGAAGTTTTGATTTTTGGGTGTGATCTGAGTGCAAAATTTTGAACTGCCATATCTCAACCATTTCTCCATAGATTGCCTTGAAACTTGGACAGTGGGATCTCATGTACTGTGTCTAGGTGTATGCCAAGAGTTGGTGTCTAATTATTGTTGCGCAGCATAGAGCACAGCTAACAGGCCAAGCAACCCACCTTAGAGGTTGTGCTAAGTGCTCAAGTGATATTGGGGTGTAGAGCAATGTGTATACTCATCTACATGTATGGTATTTATACCTCTATGACCCAGGGCTGTTCCTAAGTCCAAAAGAGGTGACTACAGGTGTCCACTATATTGCACATACAGTGACGCGTGATGTGGAAATGTTCTAGATGCATCATAAGGCTGCATCTTGTGATAGATAGCATAGTATGTGTAACCCTATTGCCATAAGTGCATATGCTAAAGTTCTGTCTAACACATAACATCTCTTATCAGATATTGAACCTTGTATGAAGGTCTTTACCTTCTTTGATCCATTTGGATTCCAGTTCAACAATTATTAGTTCTTGAAGTTTTGATTTTTGGGTGCAGATCTGTGTGTGAAGTTTTGAACTGCAATATCTCAACCATTTCTCCATGAATTGCCTTGAAACTTGGACAGTAGAACCTCATGTACTGTATCCAGATGCAGCCAAATCATGGGTTTCACTGCTTGAATTTTTACATTTTGGGATGCTGACCCCAAGCATGATAAGATTACATTATCCCTATAGCTAACTGTAGCAAGCTGGGTCAGGGCATGCTGAGTTTGTGTGACTGGACAGTGATTGTCTTTGAGCTGAGAGCAATCAGAGAGTGGGAGGAAGGGATGCAAGTGAGAAGAGTAAAGAGGGAGATGAGGGGGAACAGAAGTGTGTTGAACACAAAGGACACAGGCACACAAAGCAGAGAGGAAGTTGGAAGGCAGGCATGGGTGAGGGTGACATACAGAGAGAGGAGGCAAGCAGGTAGGCAGAGCTGAGTGAAGAGGATCAAAAAGGGGAAAGCAGGAGACGACAATGAGAGACTTGGCATGGCAGCGATGATGGTCATTTGACTTTGCTTTCAGCTGAGTCAGACTCCAACTGATTCAGAGGGGGACAGAGAGGATGGATTTGCATCTAGTCACAGATGACAATCTATGCTATTTCAAACCAAGGGGATACTTTGAGGGAGGTGAGGAGGGGAGCATGAGATGAGAGCATAAGAGGGAAGTGAGAGACAATGAAGGGAAACACATATGGAATTGGGTTGTAACAAGGCCAGTTGTAGTATGAAGGGATGAGAGGTGGTATAGTAATGGTATGAAAGGAAAATAGAGTCATGAGTACTGTACCTGATGCTCTAAACCAAGATAAAAACTCCTATGTGAGGTGTGGATGGGGCAGTGATGCCACGGAAGGAGGGATGACCACATCTGGTGCATTGACAAGCAAGCCTGATGAAAGGTGTTCAAGGCCAGGTAAGATGGTTGAGGCAGTGTGGTAGGATGCAATGGTGTCAGGCAGGCTGAGGTGTGTATGTATGATGAAAGGGATTCAAGACTGGTTGAGATGGTGGTGAGATGTTGATGAAAGAAGTGAAGAGAATGGAGGGGAAAGGCAAGGCAGTGAAGGTGGAGGTGATGAAAGAAAAGATGAGAGGGATGATGTGGGCATAGTGGGGATGAAAGGCAGCTGGAGAGTGATGGCAAAGGTGATGACAGAGAGCCAACACAAGCAAAATGGAGGATGGAAGGCAGGGCATAGCATGAGTGCCAATAGGTGAGAGGAGAATGATGGTGATATCTGGGATATAGATGTTGATGCTCCAGCCTTCATGTGGTATGAGGTGAGAGTTGGTGAATGAAAGGAATGTGTGGAAAAGCAGAGACAGCATAAGTGCACTCACATGACTCCGAGACCAGCAGGACTGGTCACCTTACATGAACACACATGCATGGATGGTTGCATACAGCAGGTTTGTCTTCATGCTCTGCAAACTGCAAGCTGACCATTGCATAGGCTATTTTCCATGACTCATCCTCTTACTCCCCAACATCACAATAATCATTGTTGCACTTCCTTCATCCAAGAGCTCAGAAAAGCAAATTGTCCCTTACCAAACAGATTTGGCCCCTGCCTCACACTCATGCCCACAAATGTCAAGACTCACTGTTGAACTATCCAGTTCAAGAGCGAGGGATAAGCTCGAAGACGAGTCGGTAGACGTCCAAGACGGCGTGGGCAAGGAGTAGAGTCCAGAGTAGTAACAAATACCAGAGAGGTATTGTTACTGTGAGAGTAGAACAATCACGCAGGGAAGAGGCCAGAGTAGTCACAAGGGGATGGTCCTTAAAGGAGTATCCCAGGGATGGAGAGTGTCGTAAACAAATGGACAGTCTGAGGACTGTCCGCTACTTTATTGAGCGCTTATATACTACAAGAGAACTGCTAAATAGGGAACAAGTCATAACCTTGTTATCAAGCACAATAGAGTGATGAGTAAGAAGTCGGAGGACGCTTACTGAGCATGCTCGGTCATGCTCAGTAAGCTGCTGAGTAAGAAGACTCTTCTTGATGAGTAAGAGTTTCCACTGTCCATGTGTTTACTACTTTTAGTGCACGTGTAAGCACCTGATTCGTTTCTTGTTAGTTAGTTTAGGGCCGGTCATTTGAGGACTTGTAGTTTGGTTAGGGAATAGTGTTATCTTATAAGGCCCTTATATAGTTCTATTAGGGTCCTTAGAGTCGACCCTAATACTTCTATTAGGGTCCTTAGAGTCGACCCTAATACTTCTATTAGGGTCCTTAGTATTGCCTTATAGTCGTTCTATAGTTATTAGAGTTGGTCTAATAACGCGTTGTAGGGCCTTTGATACTAGGTTAGTGCCTATTGTAGAGCTCCTAGGGTCGTTCCAAAGGGTCCTTAGGAAGGCCCTAATACTGTCTTTTGTTGCTAGAAGGTTGCCTTTAAGTGGGGCTTGCTGTATGTCGATTGTGCCGAGAATCGCTCGCGCAACAATGCGCACGCGATATTGTGGACACCTCTACTCACCCCTTTTGCTCGTGTGAACAGGGTGACACCATAGAGACCAGGTTTCCTCCTATAAGGAAGGGTCCTTCAAGGGCCCTCTCCGGAGAATGGTTCATGACAACAAAGGCAGCACTGAATGGCTGGCAAATATCCAAGGAATCCAAAACCTCATGGACCTGATGTACTGGCTTTGTCTAGAATCTATCCTGGTCAATTGACAGAAACCCATCCAGCACTGACATCCATGATGCAGTCATCCCTTATGTTCACCATCTCACCTTTGCTACTCCCTAAGATGCACTTGCATGATCCCTTGAGGCCTGCCACTCCACTGCTGGTGCACATGCTGTCATGAACCATTTCCCAGAGAGGGCCCTTGAAGGACCCTTCCTCTACTAAGAGGAAACCCAGCCTCTATGGTGCCACCCTGTTCACATGGACAAAAGGGGTGAGTAGAGGTGTCCACAATATCACCCACACATTGTTGCACAAGCGATTCTGTCATAAATTACCCCCTTCTCAGTTCGTCTCTAACCTCTTCTGTTATTATTTACTTTTACTATTGTTCTCTTCCATCACCCTTGTCCCCTTGGTTACTGTTTCATCCCTTGATGTTGATGGTCCCTTATTGTTTCACCTGTTTTGTTTCATCTATTGTTCAAGTCCCTTTTTGCTATTGGCTCACCTTCATCTATTGTTCTGCATATAGTACTGTATGGCCTCACTACATACAGTATTTAAGTGCCTGTAGAAGCTGGGGAATGCCCCAAGCTTATCTTTGTCCCATTTCCTGTCGCATCCCTTGCCCTGTACTCTCTCTCAATCACAACTTTGCTTGTGCTGGCCTACACTCTGCTTGACCTAAGCACACCTCAAGGAACCCTTGTGTTCCTCTTCCTCCTCTTCCTCTCTCTCATCATCCTCCTCTTCTGTGAAACCAGAAGATCGACTCTGTCTGCAGACTGAGTCATTGTCTGACTCAGCCTTGAGATGCTAAACCCTTGACCTGGTCTCTTTGAACCGGCCCCCACTGAACCCTTGAACCAAGTCACAGGGACTTGGCCCCACTGAACCTTGAGCTAACGCTCTTACAGCTGCGACACCGTAACAGATTCTCAGCACAATCAACATACAGCAAGCCCCACTTAGTGGCAACCTTTTAGTAGTAAAAGACAGTATTATAGCTTCTCTAAGGACCCTTTAGGACAACTCTAAATGTCCTACAAGAGGCACTAACAAGACACTAAAAGCCCTACAACACATTATTAGACTAACTCTAATAACCATAGAATGAACTATAAAGCAATACTAAGGACCTTAATATAAGTATTAGGGTCGACTCTAAGGACCCTAATAAAACTATATAAGGGGCCTTATAAGTAACTCTATTCCTTGAACCAAACTTCAAGTCTTTAAATGACCAGCCCTAAACTAACTAACAGTAAATGAATCAGGTGCTTTGCATGTGTACTAAAGCAGTGAACATGTGGACAGTAAAGGCTCTTACTCATCAATAGGAGCCTTCTTACTCAGCAGCTTACTGAGCATGACTGAGCATGCTCAGTAAGTGTACTCCGACTTCTTACTCATCAGTCAATTGTGCTTGATAACAAGGTTATGACTTGTTCCCTATTTGGTAGTTCTCTTGTAGTATATAAGCGCTCAATAAAGTAGCGGACAGTCTTCAGACTGTCCATTTGTTTTCAACACTCTCTACCCCTGGGATACTCCTTTAGGACCATCCCCTTGTGATCACTCTGGCCTCTTCCCTGCGTAACTTCTTGACACTACCAGTAACTGTACCTCTCTGGTACTTGGTACTGCTCTGGACCCTACTCCTTGCCCACACTGTCTTGGACATCTACTGACTCATCTTTGAACTTATCCCTCCCTCTTGAACAGGATTATTCAACAGTGAGTCTTGACATCTGGACAGTCTCTACCAACCCGTGCTGACCAGTTGACTCATCAAGTGTCCAACAATATCCCAACCACTGGGTCTCTAGAGCCTCACACTCCTGACATCCAACTGCTTTCCCTTCCCCAATCTTTCCCACTTGTTCTGGGCCTGTCTCCACCACCCAGACTTCCCCCCATTGCAGCTCTTCCCCTTCTGGGGACTTACATAGAGGACAACCCTTCCACCGACCAAGAAAACCTTCCCCCAGTCCCATGTGGCTTCTTTGATCCTCTGGATTGTGCCAAGTACACCTGTCACCCCCACCAGTTTCAAGTTTATTGTGTCCAACAGAATGAACTTGAACACTGGTGCCCTTTTGAGGAGGCAAGACGATGCAATGCCCTCTCTTCCATCCCTACTATAGGTCACTTGCTCCAGCAACTGTCCACTGACACCTTTGTTTCCCCATTTTGGGTGAAGACTGCTCACACTTTTGCAGTACTGCCTACCAACTCTGACCTCGTCAAACAGTTTAACCTAGCAAGCTTTGAGGTGTGTAGCTCCATAGGAATACATCTTCTGGACCTAGACTTCCCCTTCAGTTGCCTTCATTACTTTTTCAACTCCTCCATACATCATCACTTGAATATGCTGCCCATCATCTATCACTTTGCATACCAAGGATCTTTTATCATCACTTCTATTCATGATTTCCTTGACAGCAGAGTGTATTACTCATATGCTTACCTAAGGATAGCCAAGGGAGGATATATATTGTTTGAGAACAGCTACTCAAACTCCTTAGACAACCTCCGTCTTTACCCTGCCTTGTCTCGCTTTTGCTTCCTCCCATGTCTCCCTCTGAATCCTCTGCCTACTTTGGATCCCCTTTGTCTGAGTGTCATCAACATAGCTACCTAGTGCACAGTTCTTAAAAAAGTAAGAACTACCCTTGTAGCACTAGACTGAGAAAATCAAAGTTTCTGCAGTGCCTCCAAGATTCACAGTTTCCCCCAACCCAAGTATCAACTCCAAATATGACTTGGAAGATGATGCAATCCTCCATCAAAGGGAGCTCATTGCTAACCACCTTCCTATCCTCCAAGACATCTATTTCCCCCCAGTCTCTATTGTCAACATCTATGACCAGCAACAGATCAACATCTGGTTGCACAACACCTACAGTCCTCTGAGATTTGGTAGGCCTCCTCCTGTTTGGACAAATCCTGAACCAGGTGCAATACAACCTTTTTATTGACACCTTAAACCACCTCATTGCACCCACTCACTGCCAACTCTTGTTTTGGCACCTCTCAAACTCAAGGAACTTTGACAGGGAGCCAACCAGCATCCTCATCCTCACCAATAGTGATGAGAAGCTCTGGACTGAGGTAATCCTACCTCAACACTATGCCCTTGTTAAAGAGTTACTGGAAGGTCAGGCATCATACTACCTGACCTTATTCACCCTCACACATGAGCATATCACCATGCAGTGCAACTATCTTCACCCCAACCAATTTGTATGGGAGGGACAAGTGACCCTCCAGCTAGCATTTGTGGAGGGAAGAAGATACATTTACAACTGGATTGAAGCTACATGGACCCACAGCATTATTGACGCTCCACAGAATCTGGTAGACCCAGCAGGACTGTACTCTCTGCCTCCAGCAGTCTATACAGGCCCCCCTGTTCCTGAAGAACTTTCCACCATCAGTTGACCTCTTACCCCCATGGTAAGATGAACCCCAACGAGCAGCATCTGTCACCGACTGAGGGTGGTGTCATTGACAAATCATTTCACATGCGAGACGTGTGCACTGAGTCGAGCGAGACAACAAGTTCTCACAAGATTTGGGGGTCTTGGTGACAACAC
The DNA here is from genome assembly GCA_025769875.1 of Russula earlei. Lineage (NCBI taxonomy): Eukaryota > Fungi > Basidiomycota > Agaricomycetes > Russulales > Russulaceae > Russula > Russula earlei. The sequence goes on along the minus strand of JAGFNK010000175.1, from coordinate 83,211 downwards.
AGCAAAGGCTAGAGTGTACTGCAGAGAGGAAATGCAATGAATAAGTCTTCGCGTTTGAAGACTTAACAGAATAAGAGAGTTTTTGAGACAATTGCTTGATTCTCTGCAAGCCTACAGTTCCAAAGCTGAATCCATTGATATTTCACAAGAGAACAAGCTTAGGGCTTGTTCTCTTCTACTGACAGGTTTATATAGACAGATACTACTATATCAAATAGTAGACATGAGGTAAGGATGAGGCAATCATACTAGAACACGCTGGAAAGTAATGGTACATGTGAGGCAGAGTGAGTCATGAGAATGTGTGGAAAACATGAGGCTTGTCTGGGTAGGCTTGTCTGGTTGCCTGGTCTGGTCTGAGGCACCAGTACTTGTGACATCACCCCCTTGTTAATGTCTAAGCCGCTGTAGGGGATAATGGAAGATCTGCAACAATGGAGGTGGTAGTGAGTTTGGTCTCTAGGGACCCGACAAACTTTATGAGCTTTGCAGTGGTGATGAGGGGTTCTGCAGCATTCAGTGAGGTGTCCTTGACAATTGCAGAGGATGCATATGGCTATTTTGGGGCATTTGAAGGTATTGTGTCCTCCGTTGTTGCACCAGGTGCACTTGTCGGCTAACCATGGGTCTAGGATAGCTTCCTTCACTTCTTTATGTTCCTTGTCAGTGAGATGAGGCATGGACTGGAAGAGGACTTGGGGTTCAAGACGTGCTTTGGCGTTAGCTTGGGCAAGTTTCACTTCTGAGTCTTGTACTTCCCAGACCATATTGTGATACTGTTCTCAGGCAGCTGCCAATTGGTTTGCCATTAAGTGCATCTTCCTTATGGCAAACCTGTACCTGCGAATTTTGGCCTCCAGGGATAGGTCTTGTTTGAACCTAATGGCTTCGTCTACGGCCTTGCTGTGTCTTAGCCCACTTTGAAAAAGGAAGGCATCCTTTTTTGTCAGAAGGGGGCATGGGTATGGGTCTGCCTTAGCTCGAATGGCTATTCTGTGAGTAGGGCATCCTGGACCATAGGTGGCCATTACAATGGGGAATCCGTGGACAAGGTCAGGTAAGACAAATTGGGGAGGGATGGTGTTGTCTTCATTCCCTGGGTCGGGGATGAGTATGTCGAGTCCTAAATCTCCTTCTTCCCAACCTTCTCCTAGTCCTTCTAGTTCTGTAGGTTGGTTGATTGGTGCATTGTTAGGGGGAGGAACATAGGCAGGAGGAGGTGTTGCTTCTCTTGTTGGCTGGAAGTTTGCATCAAGGAGTACAGTGTTTCCGGTGCAAGGAGGAATCGGAATTGGGTCTGGGGAAGGTGAGTGGACATGGTATGAGGGGCTGCAAGATCTGAGTGGGCTAGTCGTTCCCAGGGTAGGAGATCTGTTGCCAAAGGCACAGATTATAGTCAACAGAGAATCATCGTTCCAGAGTTCGTGGGCTTGAACACCATAGCAGCGTGCTGTGCTGCGCATCTTACTATGAGCCTAATGTTAGCAGTAGCGGCGGTTGATGGGGATGGTTCTCTGGAAGGTGGGAGTGGTATGAGTGTGGGTGTCATGAATTACCCCCTTGTCGGTTTGTCTCTAACTTCTTTGTTATTGTTCTCCCCTTTCACCCTCGTCCCCTTGGTCACTGTTTCATCCCTTGATGCTGATGATCTTTTATTGTTTCACCTATTGTGTTTCACCTATTGTTTGAGTTCCTTTTGCTATTGGTTCACCTTTATCTATTGTTCTACATATGGTACTGTACAGCCTTGCTAGATACAGTATTTAAGCACCTGTAGAAGCTGGGGAATGCCCCAAGCTTAGCTTTGTCCCATTTCCTGTTGCATCCCCTGCCCTGTATGCTCTCTCAATCACAACTTGTTTGTGCTGGCCTACACTCTGCTTGAACTGAGCACACCTCAAGGAACCCTTGTGTTCCTTATCCTTCTCTGCTTCTCTCTCATTGTCCTCCTCTTCTGTGAAACCAGAAGATCAACTCTGTCTGCAGACTGAGTCATTGTCTGACTCAGCCTTGAGATGCTAAACCTTTGATCCGGTCTCCTTGAGCTGGCCCCACTGAACCCCTTGAACCAAGTCACAGGGACTTGGCCCCACTGAACCTTGAGCTAACGCTCTTACGGCCATGATGCCATAACACATGGCAAGAGAGTCATGGTGTAGTCTCAAAATCTTCTTTCGTTGGGTGTCATTGTTTGGGATGTAGACTTTTCCTTTGAATAATATTAGTCCATCTTCGAGATTCCAGTCCTGTAGGCCTTTGGACAATTGTCTTGGTCCATTCTTTATAATGATTGCTAATGCGTTAAATACTTCTGGGTCATAGTCTTTGCTAGATCGTAGTTGTTGTCAAAGGTCTTGATCACCGATTGGTTCTGTAGCAGAGGTGCATGTTGCTCTAATTTTAAAATATTTGTCACCCAGGAGCACCTTTCCATCATTTTTGTTTTGTATCCCCTCTTTAAAGTCTGGCTGCCTGGACAGACCATCTGCTTTGTTCATGGTTCCTGGGTGATGCGTGATAGTGAAGTCAAAATTGCTGAGAAGGAGTGCCCATCAGGCCTGTCATCAAGTGAGTTTCTGTTTTGTCATGAAGTATGTCAAATTATTGTGGTCCATCCATAAATCAATAGGGTGTGCTGCAGCCTTCAAGGTAGTGTCAAAAGTGCCAGAGGGATGAAACAATGGCAAGGAGTTCTTTATTGTAGATCATGTAATTTCATTGTGCAGGGTCCAAGGACTTCGAAAAATAGGCTACTGGGTGATATCTGTTAAACTCAGTCCAGTTGTTCTAGAATTGAACCAACTGCAAAGTCGCTCACATCGCAGATGAGTCGAAAGGGTTTAGTATGATCAGGTAACATGAGGACTGGGGCTGTCATGAATGCTTGGATTAAGTTTCTAAATGCTTGTTCTTCATCATCTTCCCATTTGAAGGGGTTTTCTTTCTTTGTTAAATTAAACAAGGGTTGTGCCATTCATGAATATTGGTGGATAAATCATCGATAGAAGTTGCATAATCCTAGAAATGCTTGTACTTCAATAACATTGGTTGGAGTAGGCCACTTTGTAATGCCCACTAACTTGTCCTGGTCCATGGATATTCGTCCTTGGGAGATATTGATGCCTAGGTAGTTAATAGAGGTTTGCCGAAAAGCACATTTTGTTACACCATTTTCCTTTTATGTTTACTTCTTACCTTTTGCTATGGACTGCTTGCTTTCGTATGTCCCTTTACTTACTGGTCTTGTGATCTCTTACGTCTTGTGATCCCTTCTGTGTTATCATGTGATCCATACATGTCCAGGTAACACTGGATTGCCTGTTACTTTCCCTTTGTTTGGTTCTCTTTCCATTCATATTCACTTCTTAGTTTCGAATGTACAATACTGCGCACCTACTGTGCAGCACAGTTACTTGGTTCTGACTCATTCGTGGCCTCATTCCTATGACTCCTACTTATTATGACTCCTACTATACTAGTAGCACAGTCAAAGCGCAGCTATTGCTGTGCTTCTCCTGTATATATAAGCCCAGTACTTTGTGACCAAAGCCCTAAGCTTGGTGTCTTGTAGAATCCAACCTACTCTTGTCCAAACATATTCGCCTACAACCCACTTCGCTCTTAACCCTCAAACCACATCCACCTCTCCATTTCATCAACTCTCAACACACCATCCACCATCTACTCTTCGCCTTTCCCTTCCTTCCCTAAGAGTCTCTCTTCACTCCCCTGAGAAGAGCTCTCCTCCTTTAAGACCTACCTTCCTCTACTCTCTCTGTGTTGTTCAAGGTCCCCGATGGACTTGAACACATATAGCTAGTGGAACCAGCCCTAGTCTATCCCATTATAAACTTACCCTAGCTTCTCAATGGACCGAGTCATACTAGGAAGGGTCTATTGGCCATAACCTGTTTAGCATAAAACACTTCGACCACTGCAGGGATCCTTATTCTTTATACACGGGAACCAGCCCGTTTCTTGAACACCTCTTTATCATCGACTTGTCTTTACACTTGTGAACTGACACGGCTAGTTACTGTGACACATTTTTCTGGCTTCAATTATAAGTTGTGGTCTTGAAGTGTCTTTAGGACCTTGTGTGTCCAGTTGTCTAGTTTGTTCAGGGTCTGTGCCATGATTAATATATCATCCAGATAAACCACCACTCATTCAGTGGCAATGTATCCTGCTAGGATCGTGTTCATAAAACATTGGAAAGTGGCTGGGGCATTGCAGAGACCAAATGTCATTATTAGTGGTTCAAAGAGTCCTAATGGTGTCTTGAATGCTGCAAGGTGTTCATCACCCTCTCTTAGGCAGATATTATTGCATCCCCATTGTGCATCAAACTTGGTGAAGTATTGGGCTCCCTGGAGTTTGTCAATTAATTCAGGAATCAGTGGTAATGGGTATGCGTCTTTGATAGTCACTGTATTCAGGTCTCTGTAGTCTTGAACTGGTCATAGAGTTCCTCCTTTCTTTTCTACAAAGAAGAATGGGCTGGCAATAGCTGCTTTTGATGGTCAAATAGTGCCTCTCTTTAAATGTTTGTCTAGATATTCTTTTAGGGCTTGTAATTCCTTGGGAGTAAGTTGATAGATGCCACAATCACATCAGGTGACTCCTGGTTTCAGGTTGATTGCATGGTCCCATGGTTGGTGAGCAGGAAGACGTTGGGAAGCTTGTTCATCAAACACCTTTCGCCACTTCAAGAATTGGGGGGGAATGAGTTCATCTAGTGTCTTCTGTGGTGTTTCAGATGTTGCTAACTTAGTAGACATTGTTGATTTCATTCGTATGTTAATTGCTAATGGTCTAAAAGCATTGTAGATTTGTTCATCCACACATGGGTTCAATAGTCCTTCAGTATCTGGGAAGATTAATGCAGCAACATTTGTGAACTTGGGTTCTTCTTCTTCAGGAAAAGTAAGTGCTTGTATTTGGTAATTCCGTGTTCCAGATGCAGATGCAATGGTTATACTTGGGTGCATCGTAAGGCAGGTTTGGGGGCAATTCTTCAGCGTGATTGTATTGTTTGCCCAATCAATATCTGGGTTATGGTGTTGTAACCAATCTGTTCCTAGGATAATGTCGTGGTCTCCAATGTTAGTGACAAGGAATTCTGCTTGTTCATCATGGGTTGCGCCTGTGTGCACTTGAATGCGAAGTCTCTGGATAGTGCTAAAGCATATTAGTCCATTGGCATTTTGTGTTCCATCCACAGTTTGTGCAGGCAATGGTCTGGTCATGGTTCGGAGGTGTAGGTGGTGTTTTTGTGCAAATCATTCATGAATTATCATTCCTTCTGCCCCACTGTCAAGTAGGGCTCTTGCACCAATTTCTTTGCCACTTGTCTTCCCCAACAGGGTAACTTTCGAAGGCGATGGATGGGGAGCGGATATTATTGGTAAAAATGTTGGGGTAATTGATTTCTCATTGTATTGTACTGATTTGGACCACGTCCCTTCTTGGTGCAGAAGGGGGTCCAATTAAAAAACCATAGGAGCTGATCTAGGGCGAGGAATTGAGTCTGCAAGTGTATCTCTCCAGGTGGTCAATGATGCAACAGGAACTGGTTCTTCTTGTGCAGGTTCGATATTTTCATCTTGGATAGTAGTAGCTCTTACTGTTTGGGGGCAAGATCCTTGTCGTTGGCATCCTTGGGCTGCTTTTTTTGCTCTACATTGGTTTGCCATATGATTCTTTTTTCCACAGTAATAACAGAGGTTGTTCTTGCATCGAAACTCTTTCTCTGCATCTGTGAGGGGTTTTCTTTCACTTCTGGATTCCCAAGGTTGTTTGTTCGGTTCTCCTTGGTACAGGTTAATTTCCAATGGATTGTCTGATCCTTGAGTGTTTAATCCTTGGGTATGCACAGAGCATCTTCCTCAAAAGGCAGTGGAATTGTATAGGTGAAAAAGGTTGTCAAATTCTCTTGCTGCTTTGACAAGGGCTGCAAGTGTGGTTGGTGTCGGTGTGATTCCCAATATCTTCTGATGTAGGGCTGGATTAATGTTCTTCCTGAATGCGTACATCTTTGTCCTTTCATCGGTGGTAGCTCATGATGCGTGGTGTGACCATTTCTGATACCATTCATTAAATGGTAGTTTCCCTTGATAATAGGTGTGCATGGTGTTAGCGGAGGCCAATTCTGCTTCTGGAAGGATGAAATGATCAGCAAAGGCTTTCTTGAAGTCGTCCCATGATCCATAGTCTGCTACCATATGAGCCATAGCTTTGGTGGTTTGTTCTCTAGCCCATGCTCCAGCAGGTGTTCCTACTTTAAAGTGGGTTAGTGCAGCGGCAACTTTCTTGCTTTCATCTGTAAAGGAGTCACCATTGATATAGTAATAATTAGCTAAGGCTGCCCAAAAGGCCTCTGCATTATCAGCCTTTCCATCGAAGGGTTCTGGTGCAGTTCCTACATGTCAAGACTCACTGTTGAGCTATCCAGTTCAAGAGTGAGGGATAAGCTCGAAGACGAGTCGATAGACGTCCAAGACAGCGTGGGCAAGGAGTAAAGTCCAGAGTAGTAACAGATACCAGAGAGGCACGGTCACCATGAGAGTAGAGCAATCACGCAGAGAGGAGGCCAGGATAGACACAAGGGGATGGTCCTTAAAGGAGTATCCCAGGAATAGAGAGTGCCGTAAACAAATGGACAGTCTGAGGACTGTCCGCTACTTTATTGAGCGCTTATATACTACAAGAGAACTGCTAAATAGGGAACAAGTCATAACCTTGTTATCAAGCACAATAGAGTGATGAGTAAGAAGTCGGAGGACGCTTACTGAGCATGTTCAGTCATGCTCAGTAAGCTGCTGAGTAAGAAGGCTTCTCTTGATGAGTAAGAGCTTCCATTGTCCCTGTGTTCACTGCTTAGTGCACATGCGAGCACCTGATTCATTTCCTGCTAGTTAGTTTAGGGCCGGTCATTTGAGGACTTGTAGTTTGGTTAGGGAATAGTGTTATCTTATAAGGCCCTTATATAGTTCTATTAGGGTCCTTAGAGTCGACCCTCATACTTCTATTAAGGTCCTTAGTATTGCCTTATAGTTCATTCTATAGTTATTAGAGTCAGTCTAATAACGTGTTGTAGGGCCTTTGATACTAGGTTAGTGCCTATTGTAGAGCTCCTAGGGTCGTTCCAAAGGGTCCTTAGGAAGGCCCTAATACTGTCTTTTGTTGCTAGAAGGGTTGCCTTTAAGTGGGGCTTGCTGTATGTCGATTGTGCCGAGAATCGCTCGCACAACAATGCGCGCGCGATATTGTGGACACCTCTACTCACCCCTTTTGCTCATGTGAACAGGGTGACACCATAGAGACTGGGTTTCCTCCTATAAGGAAGGGTCCTTCAAGGGCCCTCTCCGGAGAATGGTTCATGACACTACAAGGCATGGATTGCTTGACATGGTGGGGTTCTGAGTTGTTGCAGTTGTAACAATAGGTGGGGCTGAGCCTTGTAACTGGATTCTAGTTGGAGTGAGTGCTCAAGGGATTGTTTGTGGTACATTGCTAACTGTATGAGGAGTAGGTTGTTGAGTATTATGTCGGGTGGAGGGTCCTGGAGTAGCACTTCGAGTGCTTGGTGCAGTTCCTAGGATGGCAGTAACTTCTTGAGTTGTTCTGGCAGTAAAATCGACCTCTCGGTTGCTGTAGTAAACCCAATATTTTCTAGATCGGCTCCACTTGACTGGTTTGTCTAGGAAGAGACCTGTATAGTTATAGGGATTGAAATCTCGAACGTTCTCTGCTCCTGGGGCTGCTGCTTTAAGTTGAGCAGTGGTAACTTCATCATTGTTGTCTTCGTAGAACCAAGTGTCTGAAAGATTTCCATGATTGATAATAGGTTTTCCAGCAAAATTTCCTCAGTAACAGTGGTCTTGGGTGTCATAGCTGAGGCTTTCAAATAAAAGTGGAATTAGATTTTCTTTGTCATTGGTAATGTCCCTTCTAGTGCTCATAATTTTAGACGACAGTTATAGTCCAATGACCATTGTTCCAAGGATATGTAATGGTGTAGGCCAGTTTCATTCAAATGGAGTTGGGTCTTCCTTGGTGTTTTCTTAAGTAGATTTGGGAGTATTCTTTGGTGATGCTACTTTGGGTTAAGACTACTCAAGTTTTCCACAAGTATCCTTCAAATTCTGCTGGGGAGATAGCAAAGTCGTTTATCTCTTTAGTGGGATGTTGATACACTACAAAGTGTGTTGTTCTAAAATGCCAAGCTTGTGTACAATAGTCCTTGAATTCAAGTAGTTCCCTCTTTGATTGCATAGGTAGGTTTAGGGCTAAGAAGGATTGTTGTGGTAGATAGGAGTGAAGTTCAGTATTTCTAATGTTGATACTATCAGGTGATTCAACAAATGGCGATGCAAAGGGTTGAGAAGGTATGACAGGTGTAGGAATACAACTAGTAAACAAGGGTATGTAGGTGTCAGGGGGAGTAGGAGGTAATGGTCTTTCAACAAGGAATCCTCTTGCGTTGGGAACTGTTTCTCTAGAGGGAGCTTGCTGAGACGTTGCACATCTTCTGTGTCAAGGAGCCAGAATTACTGAAAAGGGAGGTGGTAATCGCCTGGTGTCCACAAGGTAATTCTGTCCAGAGTAGTAGGTGTATCTGGTCAATAGTTGCACGTGCAATACTCTGTTTTGCAGTTACACCTTGCTGTCCACAGATTTGACTCAGTGTCTTCTGTGCTGGCAGACCAACCTTCTTGGCTAGTTGGGACGGTGGTTTGAATTGGTGTGAGGGGTTGAGGGGCAAGACTTGAGACTTCTAGGATTGCTGGAACTGAATAGTATGCAGGAGGACCAGTAAATGAGGCATCTGGGCTGGTAATTGCCCAAGGTTGATTGTATTCTGCATCATATAACCACGAGTTAGTTTCCCAATCAAAGGTGTTGTGTATTCCTGGTACAATAGCAAGTTGGACATAAGATTGGTTTTTCCCTTTGTATTCTGTTGAGGCGTAGGTGGTAAGAACTAGACAGTGAGAGACTGCGTGGGCAAGAAGTAGAGTCCAGAGTAGTAACAGATACCAGAGAGGAACTGTTACTGTGAGAGTCGAGCAATCATGCAGGGAAGAGGCCAGGGTAGTCACAAGGGGATGGTCCTTAAAGGAGTATCCCAGGGGTAGAGAGTGCCGTAAACAAATGGACAGTCTGAGGACTGTCTGCTACTTTATTGAGCGCTTATATACTACAAGAGAGCTGCTAAATAGGGAACAAGTCATAACCTTGTTATCAAGCACAATAGAGTGATGAGTAAGAAGTCGGAGGACGCTTACTGAGCATGCTCAGTCATGCTCAGTAAGCTGCTGAGTAAGAAGCTTCTCTTGATGAGTAAGAGCTTCCATTGTCCACGTGTTCACTGCTTTAGTACACGTGCAAGCACCTGATTCATTTCCTGTTAGTTAGTTTAGGGCCGGTCATTTGAGGACTTGTAGTTTGGTTATGGAATCGTGTTATCTTATAAGGCCCTTATATAGTTCTATTAGGGTCCTTAGAGTACCCTAATACTTCTATTAAGGTCCTTAGTGTTGCCTTATAGTTCATTCTATAGTTATTAGAGTTGGTCTAATAACGCGTTGTAGGGCCTTTGATACTAGGTTAGTACCTATTGTAGAGTTCCTAGGGTCGTTCCAAAGGGTCCTTAGGAAGGCTCTAATACTGTCCTTAGTTGCTAGAAGGGTTGCCTTTAAGTGGGGCTTGCTGTATGTCGATTGTGCCGAGAATCGCTCGCGCAACAATGCGCGCGCAATATTGTGGACACCTCTACTCACCCCTTTTGCTCGTGTGAACAGGGTGGCATCATAGAGGCTGGTTTCCTCCTATAAGGAAGGGTCCTTCAAGGGCCCTCTCCGGGGAATGGTTCATGACAGAGACAATAGTAGCTGATGTATGTCCAGGCCAGGTAAAACAGGCGATACCCTGTTCTTAAAGAATTAATGATGAGATGGTGATGTGGCTGGATGATCCTGGTCCAAAGGTTCAATTCACTGGAGCATAAGGACTGGTAATCAACCAGTTGTCCTTGGATGTTTTTTGCTTGAGCGAGTTGCCAATACAATAGTTGTTGTCATGCTGGTGGTAGAAGTCAACCAAGGGTTTTTAGGTATAGTGCGTGTTCATTGTGGCTTAAGAGTTGTCCAAAGGGTAAGACTTCAAGGAATTCTTTGACAATAAGGTGGGGAAAGTCCTCGTGGGGTGATTCTATTCCTGGTACATCATGTAGGTTTGTTAGGGTAGCAACAGGGAATGCAGCGGAAACCCAGGTTTGATAGTGATTTAGAGTTAGGACGTGTCTAGTGATAGCGTCTTCTTCTTCGTCTTCTTCTAAGGTGTATTCTCGAGGCACTTTAGTTAAGACAAAAGAAGCTTTATTCAATCTTTATTGACACATTACAAGGATGGTTCTTACTTTTAAGAACTGTGCGCAAGATCTATGGTTTTGAGATGGTACCTCTCGATTATTTCAAGAGGGTTAGCGGGAATACAAGGTGTGAAACAAAAACAAAGTAGCTGGGGATTGAATCATATGGTGTCGACCGTGTAAGTTGAGTAGTGACAGTAGGGACACACGGTTACTGTTCTCCTCAAAATGTAAGTAACCATAAGCAAAAGCAAGGCGTCCATCCAAGAAATTGTGTACGATAGATAAGCAAAATGACCCTTTGTAAGCAGGGGAGTAAACAGCAGGCAAGGTAAGAAGTTTCCTAAACAACAAAGTATTAAAAATGTATGTGATGCATCTGAGGGGGAAGTCAGCGTCCGGGGCGTATATCCCAATGTTGGAACAGATGCCGAAGGGGGTTAAGTTGTACTCAGTGGCAAGGGCAGCATTGGAAAGCTCCACAGCAAAAGTGTGGACAATGCATGTATGAAAGGCAGTGGTGTAGGTGTCTGTGAAGGCGCAACGACTCAACTGGTCTGTAATAGGGATGTGTCCCAGGTAGTCTTGGTGGTACAAGTCATGGAGGGGACGCCACTGCTCATGGGAAAAATTGGTGGTGGGAAGGACAAAGTACTGATGAGGGTGGAAGCGGAATGCTGTGTAGGGAGGACAGTCAAGGAAGCCTTCAGGCAAGGGAGGACTGGTCCACTTGCTGTTGTTTGTTCTGTGCTGGAGGGGGAGTGCCGACAGGACTAAAGTCACCTGGGATAGGCTGGGGAGCATTGGGAGATGATGGTGGGGCTGTTGGGGAGTATAGGATGCTAAGGGGCGAGGATGTGTCGACTGGGTCGATGTCTTCAGTAAGAATGTGAAGGGCAGTGCATGGAGTAGGCTGGAGAGGAGAAGGGAGATGCAGGGAAGTGGGGGAGTTGGGAGTGGACACTTGAGCATTCGCTGGTCAATACAAGAATGATGAGAGACTGTCCAGATGTCAAGACATGTACTGCTGATCCTTTAAGGACTCAGGAGCAAGTGGGCAAGGGTCGGAACAGATGGTACACAGCATAGGCAGTGTTGAACAAGAGGACAAGCCAAATGACTAGAATGTACCAGATGGGGACTGGTACATGTTGCTGGAGGCAGAGGCGAAGAGTGGAGGCCAGTGCAGCAAGGGGCTTTAAACTGAGCAGTTGCAGGGGAGTACCCAGGAAGATGAGAGTATCATAAATGGACAGTCTGAAAACTGCCATGCTATATTGGGGCTTATATACAGTGTACAGGGTCAATTACAACGAACTGGAACTATTCTAGACCCTTTGGTACCATCCAATAGGACTACAGAGGCATAAACTCACTTGTGTCAAGTTTCAGGCTTACTGAGCATATTACTGATCATTGTGGAGTGATGACATCATTATGATGTCACTGTGGAGCGCGTAGTGAATCTATGAGGTCACTGTGGAGTTGCTCAGTCAGCCATGATGTCATTGGAGCCTTGATGACATCAGATGAGTTATGCAACAGTTTCTAGGAGTTTGTGCCACTGTTTCAGGTTCTTGATGGCTGGGTGGCCATGTGGCTGCCACGCAATGATTACCTGATTAGGAAATGGGTGTCTGGTCATGTTATAGTGCCTTTGCAATAGCGATATCTTGCACCACAGGAGGGGTAGCCCAAGAAACAGAAGTGAGTTGGCAATGTAAAGTGAGAGAGGTCTCTCTTGAGTGAAATAGGACAATATATGGCCAGGACCTGGCCTTGGTTTGTAACAGCCACTAAGCAAATCACTAAGCAATCACTAAGCAAGAGTAAGCTACAGATGAGTCATCAAAGCATAGGTAAGCAGACAAGAACATGAGAATCCTAACAATGAGTAAGAGCCTTTACTGTCCACATGTTCACTGCTTTAGTACACATGCAAAGCACCTGATTCATTTACTGTTAGTTAGTTTAGGGCGGGTCATTTGAGGACTTGTAGTTTGATAGAGTTGCCTATAAGGTCCCTTATATAGTTCCATCAGGGTCCTTAGAGTTGACCCTAATACTTATATTAAGGTCCTTAGTATTGCTTTATAGTTCATTCTACGGTTATTAGAGTTAGTCTAATAACATGTTGTAGGGCTTTTAGTGTCTTGTTAGTGCCTCTTGTAGGACACTTAGAGTCATCCTAAAGGGTCCTTAGAGAAGCTATAATACTGTCTTTTACTGCTAAAAGGGTTGCCACTCAGTTGTTAGGATTCTCGTGTTCTCGTCTGCTTACCTATGCTTTGATGACTCATCTGTGCTTACTCCTGCTTAGTGATTGCTTAGTGATTTGCTTAGTAGTCAGCTTACTGATTGCTTACTTATCACTTACCATTTGATGACAGATACTAGGAAAGGATGACTCATGCGTGAGTCATTTCTGATACTTTCAAATTGCGCTCTACGTTTTTGGATACTACTGGTCCTTGGCTATGCGTACCTCAAGTTTCATACAAATTGGATCAGCCATTGTCAAGATATCATATAAATACTCTGCTGTACCAAGAAGTCGAGCCTTATGCTTGACTTACTCTCTTACAAGAAATAACTATCTTGTCAACAACTCTAAACTCAAGTCATCGCTCTAAGTGAAAGAGGCCCTTCTCTTCTCTTACATCTATTCTTCCTGAGATAGTATCAACAGATTCAAAGTCTAGTGCTTGAACTATATCAAGCAACTCTTTCACTAAGAGTCAGTAATAAGATCAGTCAGATCTTAACACTCATCAATAGGAGCCTTCTTACTCAGCAGCTTACTGAGCATACTCTGACTTCTTACTCATCCGACAAGTGTGCTTGATAACAAGGTTCCCTATTTAGCAGTTCCCTTGTAGTATAAGAGCACTCAATAAAGTAGCAGACACAGTCTTCAGACTGTCCATTTGATTTGTGGCACTCTGTTTCCAAGGGTACTCCTTTGTGACCACCCTACCTAGTACATCCTGGCCCTCTCTTTCCATGACCACCTCTCACAGCCAGTACCAGTCCGTCTCTGGTACTTGCTACTTGTTTGGACTGTGCTCTTTGCTAACTTTGTTCTCAAACTCAGTCGACTCATCTCCCAGCTCCTATCTTACTCTTGAACTGGATTGTTCAACACTGAGTCCCAACAATCATGTCTAGGTACATGCACTGGGAAAGATGGATGGTGCCAGCCTCACAGTCTCACTTGATCTCAATGCCAAGCATCCAATGGAGCTCACCAAGGTCTGTAAGCTCAACATGCTTGCACAGACCTGCCTTGAGGGTGTCAATGAGGCACACACTGCTTGCAGTGATGGTGCAGTCATCAATGTGCACCATGACAACATTGATGTCAAGAGCCTCACTTTTGGTCTTGTAGAAGACAGCTTGGTCCACAGCACATTGCTTGAACCCTAATGAGTTGATGTTAGTTTTTGATACCAATGCCGGCCAGATTGCTTAAGGCTGTAAAGTGTCTTCACAAGGCGCAGCAAATGCATGCCTGCACTTACTATCCTTGAATCCCAGAGGATGCTGCATGTGCAGCACCTCATTATCGTTGAGCACTCCATTTAGATATGCACCTTTGATGTCCACTGGGTGGAGCTCCAGGTGGAGGTGATTTGCCATCATGATGATGGTGCATGATGATACAAGGCATGTGACCAGGGCATAGGTGTCATCATAGTTGACACCCCTGATCTGGCTGAAGCCCTGGGCAATGAAGCGTGCCTTGTAGTGCATGACATTCCTGGCAGCATCTGTCTTGGCCTTGAAGACCCACTTGGAGCCAATGATGTTCGCTCTGGGGGGTGGCTCCTCAAATCGCCAGGTGCTGGCAGCCTTGAGCATGGCAAGCTCCTCCTCAATCACCTTGAGCCAGAGGGACCAGTCTGGGCAGTGCTTGGCCTCTGCAAGCAAGCACAGTTCCAGAGCCTCCACATCTGCAGTCTCCATGGCAAATGTGTGTTCAAAGCCCTTGAAGTGTTCAAGGAGAGTGGGATGCCCATCCTGGGTGAGCCACACTCCCCCTGCTTCTTCCAGGTCTTCAAATGCGCCAGGCAGCTGTACACCCTGTGTGATGCTTGGTGTTCCACAGTGTGTGGATGTGATGCCCTCACCTGCTTGAAGATCTGTTAGGATTCGATTTGCATCCCTGACCATTTGTTTACCTATGCTTGCTTACTCATTTCCTCTTACTGTTGCTTACTGATTTGCTGACTGGTGCTTAGTGATATTGCTGACTGATAGGATGATTGATGCTTAGTGATTGCTTAATGGACTGATGACAGATACTAGGAGAGAATGACTCATGTGTGAGTCATTTCTGATGCTTTCAAATTGTGGTCCTTGTTTTTGGACACAACTGGATCTCAGGTATGTGCTCCCCAAGTATTGTACGAATCAGATTAGCTGTTGTCAAGATATGGTATAAATACTCAGGTGTATTGAGAGTTGGGCCTTATGCTTGACTTACTCTTTACAAGGAATCCACCTTACTTTTAATCTCTCAAACCAAGTCACTACTCTAAGTGAAAGAGGCCCTTCTCATCTCTTACACTCATTCTTCCTGAGATAATATCAAAGGATTCGAAGTTTAGTGCTCGAACTATATCAAGCAACTCTTTCACTAGAGTAAGTATTAAGATTGAACAGATCTTAACAAGATCATGCACTATGTGCAATGGCTTGTGCAGGCACTTGGAGCATCAGGGGCCATTGTGGAGCTTGTGCTTGCCTTCATCTCCAGAAATTGGGGTCAGAGCAGTTGGGAGTGGTGGTGCAGGCTGAGGTGCATCTTTGGTGTCTGAGGCCTCATGCATGTGGTCCAAGACATCTGATTGAGGGGAAGCATGGTTCTCCTCAGGGACTTCTTGGAGGCCCCAGTCATCTGTGTCAGGCTGCTCACTTGGCAATTGTTGAGATTACCACTGCTTTGGGCAGTCTGATGTAATCACAACCCAGTCATGTTAATGCATCAGCTCCCATGGACCGGGCACTCCAGGCTCATGCACATTGCTCACACATCAGATCAGCCTGGACTGGCTCAGCTCAGATGCCGCAGCCTGTGTATGTTACAATGATAAGTTAATTGATGATAATTGGTAGCTACTAAAAACTGATCCTTTATAATACAAGTTGGTAGTTATGATTACTTTGCTTAGAGATGCTTTCGCATATTTAAGAGGCACTCAATTAGCTAGATCACTTCAGTCTTGTCTTACACAATACTGAAGTGAGTACTTACTGTTTGCTATCTTATCTATCGCATCTAATCATGCATTGTAGATATATTTTGATAGGTATTACTGAATTACAGTCTTGTCTTACACAATACTGAAATATCTTTTGATAGATCTTAAGGATCTTATCTCTGTTATCATAACCTGCACCCATCTGCTTCAACAGCAATTTGGGAAGGCCAAAGTTTCCTCCCCCTCAAGTGGTGGCATGGACTCAATGTAGATGTCAGCTTGATCACAACAGTCCAAGTGTCTGAGAAGTACACTTGGTGGGCATGGCTGTCCATGTCAACACCGAGCCAGTGTCTTCACACACATGTGGGTGCAACTTGTTCCTGTCAAGACATGTACTGCTGATCACTAAGGACTCAGGAGCAGGTGGGCAAGGGTCAGAACAGATGGTATGCAGTGTAAACTGCATTGAACAGGAGGACAAGCCAAATGATGAGGAGGTACCAGATGGGGACTGCTATGTGTTGCAAGAGACAAAGATGAAGGCTAGAGGCCAGTGTGGTGAGGATGCTTTAAGGTGGTTGTTTGAAGAGTACCTTGAAGACATGGAGGGGACTTGAAACAAAGCAGTCACTGAGGAGTACTTTGGAAGGAGAGTATCACAAATGGACAGTCTGATGACTGCCATGCTACATTGGGGCTTATATACTGTGTACATGGTTGATTACAAAGAACAGGAACCATTCTAGACTCTTTGGTACCATCCAATAGGGTTGTAGAGACATAAACTTGCTTGTGTCAGATTTAGGGCTGACTGAGTGTATTGCTGATTACTGTGGAGCAATGACACCATAATGATGTCACTATGGAGTGCTTGGTGAGCAGATGATGTCAGTGTGGAGTTGCTCAGTCAGCCATCATGTAATTGGAGCTGAATGACATCATATGAGTTATGCAACAAGTTGTAGGAGTTCATGCCACTGTTTCAGGTTCTTGGTGGCTGAGTGGCCATGTGGCTCCCATGTGGTGATTGTCCAATTAGGAAATAGGTGTCTAGTCATGTCATAGTGCCCTTGTGTCAGCAATATCTTGTACCACAGGAAGAGTAGCCCATGAAATAGAAGTGGATTGTCAATGCAAAGTGAAAGGGGTTTCTTTTGAGTGAAATTGGACAATATGTGGCCAGGACTTGGCCTTGGTTCACAACAGTTCCCCTTTGCCTTGTCATGGACCCAGTGTTGGACGTGCAGCTGCTAAGTGCTGCACGAACAGACAATCTGGACTGTACATGTAAATAATTAGAATAATTTAGTTATCACGTTCGTTTCCTCAGTCTTTTACACACAAGACTGAGGTCAGTACTACACATTCCTTTACACTCCTTTAAAGCTAATGCTGTACATAGCTATCATCCCTATAGGTTAGATAACTAACCAATACAGTCTTTTACACACAAGACTGAGCTATCATCCCTATAGCTTCAACAGATTATGAGACCTGGTCATCCCTGACATCACGAACTCCCACCAGCTTCCAAATTGCATAACGAAACACCATGAGCGCCCCCACAGCAACCGCAAATATCACACCCTCGAGAGGCAGCCACGCTCCCACCGTAGGAGCCATGGGAAAAACTTACATGGGCGGCCAACACGGTTATGACAGACCACTCTTCAAAGGTGGCACGGTCGCATACACACAATGGAAAGCTAAAATAGAGGCAGTATTCAAAATAAACGGCTTAATGGAAATCCTAAAACAGACATACTCAAAACTGGACCTCAGCAATGACCCAAGTGGCTTCGCCGACTGGGAGCAGAAAGATCGCGAAGCACATGCCCACATTTTACTCATGTTAAAAGGGCACGCTCTCAACACTGCCCTAGGCATTGCTGGAGCCAAAAATACTTGGGATGAGCTTGCAAAACATTTTGCAGGGAAGGGCAAGCAACGCATCGCATGTTTATTGACGGACCTATACTGGGTCACTTTCTCCGAAAGTGAACCCATGGCTCCTCAAATCATTCGACTGCTGCATGCCGCCCAAACCCTCAAGAGACTCAGTTACCCAATAGATGAGAAAGTCCTCATCTGGATGCTAATCCTCACACTACCGGAAAAGATGGCCAAACTCAAGGCCACCCTCCACTCGATGCCACCCAGTCATCTAACAGCCGAGCATGTCATGGACCGCATCCTCCACGAGGAGCGTCAGATCCAATTGACCAATGACATGGCCACACAAAGCCGGCCCAAATGGGAATGGACCAGGAGGCACAGAATGAGAAACACACACTGAAGTGCACTCACTGCAGATGCAGGGGGCACAATACACACAAATGCTGGAAAATTCACGGAAAACCAGAGGACAAAGCAGCAGCAGCTAGGACTGGCACGATCACGCACAACACAGTGATGCCCATGCCCGCTGCAACTGGCACGAGCATGCACAACACAGTGATGCCCACACCCTCTATGACTGGCATGAGTGCACACTATGCAGCGACGCCCACACCTGCTAGGACTGGCACAAGCATGCCTGACATACCAGCGATGCACGCAGACCAGCCACCAGCCAGCGCCGCCATTGCATATGTCCCAACTCCACATGACAGCACCTTATTATATCAGGCAGTCGTAGATGAGCTGATCCGCGTGGCCACGACTCAGGAGCAGCTCCGAGCCACTGATCTCAGAGACAGCTGGCTCCTTGACTCTAGAACCTCGTGCATCATGACATCCCATTGTGATTGGTTCATACACCTCACCCCACTCGCATCACCTATTCTAGTTGCCTTAGGCAACAATAGTGCCATAACCACCACCGGAACCAGGCAAATACAAGTCCGGATGCACGCAAATGGTGCGCAGAGTATTGCATTACTCCACGACGTCCTGTATGTCCCGGACCTCAAAGGGAACCTCTTATTGGTCTCCCATTTTGTCCAACGTGGGGTGGCAGTGCAATTCCAGGGAGAGACATGTGGAATATACAACAAGAACCAATTGATTTGTGAGGGAACATTACACAACAATCTATATATCATGGCCATCCAAACGGTCAAACCCGAGTCAGCAATGCCAGACCTGTCCCTCATGGAACACGGCCACAAAACTGAAGCCGTGCTTACCATGCACAAGACAATCTTCCGGGCCTTCTTGGACACATGTTGGAAACCACCCACTAGAACACCCCAGTTTTCTGACTGGGCAAAAACAGAACCATGGGAACACGCCAGCCAATGCTTGAAGACCCTCCAATTAGATGGAGGGGGCGATCACACTGGGCAAGAAGCACAAACATCCCTAGCTGAAAGGGGATGCATGTATCAAATTAACACCCTGGGTACACCACAACACATCAAAGTCGCAGAATGCATGACCTGGACACCTCTTAATAGGGTCCGGGCAACACATACAGACACAAAACCATCCACGTGTGCCTTGGATGACCTGATGCCCGAAGAGACAAGGTGCGGGAATCATCCCAACCTCCTTTGGCCACATGCCCTCAGAATGCACGTGTCTGTGCCTGCCCCGGAGAAGAGACTCACCAAGCTGACCCGAAGGTCGCTGGTGCACACATTCCTGGGCCACACATATAACCATCAGGCATACAAGCCTGCACATCACACCACCCCCCACATCCCTGAACCCTGCGATGTCGTATTCAATGAAGGGGACCCCACATCATGCATCGAGCATGTGATCCTCGAATTTGACGACGCAGCTGAAAGCGCCAGGGATGGGGAAAGGAGAGCAGGATTGAGGGGGCGGAGAAGGCAAAACCGGTGGACAGCATGGAAGTGCCACTGCACGCAAAGCCGCAAGGCGTCAGAGCAGGCAGGGTTCTGCCCATCCAGCCTGAAACAGGCAGACAATGTGGAGCAGGCGCCGCATGCCAAACCGCAAAGCATCGGAGCAGGTGATGCCCTGCCCGTTAAGCCTGCAGCACCACATAGTCAGCCTACAAGTTACAAGGCAGAAAACATACCTTTGCAATCCACCACGGGACGACCAAAGCGTGCTATGCGCGTGCTCACACTCAACCACAGTGATGAAGTGGAGGAGTTGGATGAAGTGGAAGCAGAAATGGCACCGCACACCAAACCGCAGAGCGTCGTAGTGGATGCGATTCCACCTGCTCAGCCTGAAACACCACAAAGTCAGCTCACAATTCACAAGGCAGAAGACTCGCCTGCGCAATCCGCCACAGGACCAGCAAAGTGCATCACATGCACACTCACACCCGACCAAGGCAACAAAGTGGAGGAGCCAAATGAAGGAGAAGTGGAAAAGGCATTGCATGCTGAACTGCAAGACACACAGCAATGCGATAACAACGCACCCGAGGACCAAGATTCCTCACAATCTGAAATGTTCCCCAAATGCACCACACGCGCACCTGTCCGCAACAAGGACGCTTGCCATTCTGCCATCCCACATGAGCACCAAATGAAATGTACCGAGCAGGGAAATGTGGCACACAAAATGTTGCCAGCTAATCCCAAGTCCTATGCCAAGGCGACAGCCCATGCAGATTCTGCAGAGTGGGCAAAGGCACGCAACAAGGAGAAATGTGTGTCTGAAGACACAGGTGTTCCCAAAACCGTGCCGCGCCCACAGAACGGAGCCACAGCAGGGACGCAATCAGACCTTCTAAATGAAAAGGGGGTCAAATCAAAATACTCAAACATGCAAGGCCCATGTCATCACACAGGGACTCACCCAAGTCAAGGGAAACAAACCCAACGACATCATGCCGCCAGAGAACTGGCACTCCCTTGCAACACCCTGGCCCTCACTGCAGAATGAAGCCTAGAAGTTCATCAGATGGACATCAAGTCCACCCACCTAGCCGGAGAGCCGATGAACGAGATCTTCATGGAAGCGCACCCAGGGAATCACCATCAATGCACGCGCAAATGCATGACCCAGTACGCCCAAGGTACGAGCGACCACCGCCCAACCTTCCAGCGAGACTCCAGCACCCAGCTAATCTTGGCCAGATATGTCAATCCCAACTGGACCAGAAAACTGGAGCCACCAGTTGCACCCTTGAGCACTGAGGCAGAGCACACCATGGGCGCACGCGCCGCCAAAGAAGCCACAAGGCTGAGGCAACTACTCACCAGATTGGGTCAAGATACCCATCTCCTCACAACCCTCACATCGACAACCAGTCGACCATTGCCATCCGGCAGGAACCCCAAGTTCCATGACTGTACCAAACATACTGAGGCACAACACCACTTCTTGCAGCAGTCAACTTGCAGGGGACCAATCTTGCCTACACCCCATCAGAAGAGGAAGAAACTGATGTATTGAAAAAGAGGTCCCAGCTGTGAGAAGCACAAAGGTTTCACAATGGAGATGGGAGGAGTAAATGCACACCACTCGGTCTGAGGGGGCATGTTGGACGTGCAGCCACTAAGTGCCGCGCGAATGGACAATCCGGACCATACATGTAAATTAGAATAATTTAGTTATCGCATTCGTTTCCTCAGTCTTTTACACACAAGACTGAGGTCAGTACTACACATTCCTTTACACTCCTTTAAAGCTAATGCTGTACATAGCTATCATCCCTATAGGTTAGATAACTAACCAATACAGTCTTTTACACACAAGACTGAGCTATCATCCCTATAGCTTCAACACCCAGACCTTGCAGCATAAGAGGCACAGGTCAGCAAATTTGGGTTTGTGCCCAAGCAGTGCCTCATATGGTGTGAGGCCATTGAGCATGCACATGGCCATCCAATTTTTGAGCCAGGTCACATGCCACAGTGCCTTGCCTCAGAGTGTCTTTGGGAGACCACTGCAATGGGTGAGGGCATGCATGTGCTCCAGGAGTGTGCAATTGAGCTGCTCAGCAATGCCATTCATTTGCAGCATGTCATGGGTGGTGAGGCAGTGCATGGTGCCCACTCTGGTGAGGTGCATGTCAAACGCACCACTCAGGTACTTGCCTCCTCAGTCCGAGCATAGCACCTTGATAGCCTTGCAGTGGCCCTGTGAGATAGCCCAGGCCTCAAAGCTTTTATACTTTTCAAGGGCCTTGCTCTTCTTGCACAGCAGGTAGGTGATTGTGAACCAGGTGTAGTCATCTGTGAAGGTAATGATGTATTTGCACCCTTGGCATGTTGCAGTTTTGGAGGGCCCTCAGAGGTCACTGTGGACCTTGTTGCCAAAGCTGCATGTGGGTGTTCAGATGTGCACCTTGGGAATCAGGAGGCAGGTTGCATGTGCAAAGATGCATGCTTTGAAGTCATGCTCTTTCAATGTGGGGTCCAAGGTGATGCCAGTGATGGTGCTGCTCTGCATGAGTCCTCACACACTGGCTGGGGCAATGTGTCTAAGGTGTCAATGAAGCTCAATGATGGAGAGCTCCACTGTGTTCACTTGCTCAGGGGTGTGTTGGATGCAGTACAGGCCACACATGCTGCGAGGTATGTGTGCCATGTACCTGCCATCTAGGGCCATGATGTCAAGGTGCCCATCATGCAGTTGCATGTGGTAGCCCTTGCTGTTGAGTGTGCTGAGTGACACCAGGGTGTAGGCCACCGAGGGCATGTGCAGGTCGCCTTAGAGCTGGAGCTCCCCCATGGTGCCTTTGTTTGGGGTGGCAATTGTCAGGGTGCCAGCCCCTATTGCCTGGAAGCGATCTCTGTTGGCAGTGAGTAAGGATATGGGTAGGGAGAGGTGGCAGTAAGACATGAAGTCCCCTCAGTAGGGGCTGATGTGCTTCATCATCCCAGAGTCATATAACTCCACATGTTCATCACTGTCCTGGTCTGCAGGTGCTATGGTGGCCATGACCATCTCCTTGTTTGGCAAGGGAACCTCCTCCTCCTCTGCCATCCAATACCTGTCTCCCTCAATGTTGTCTTCATCAGTGATGGCATTGGCAGACCCAACAGGCTTGGTTTCAGGCTTTGGGGTGGTTGAGTTTGAGGGTGTCACTGCAGCCACAGCCTCCTCAGCTTTCTTGGTTCTGCACTCCCTGACCCAGTGCCCTTGCTTGCCACAGTGGTGGCACATGCCTTGTCAGCATTTGCATTGGGTACTGTCAACCCCAATGGCCACAAGGGCCTCATCTGGCTGGTCCTTCTTTCCCTTTTGGCCTGGGTGGCTGCATCATGATTTGATGCAATTGGCTTCCTCGCAGACAAGGGTAATGAGGACGTTTGGGTCCATCCAGGTACCAGTGCTGATGTGACTGGCTGACATAATGCTTGAGGCATAGCCAGAGAGGTGGTCAGGGATCACACACAGAATCATGCACTGATAATCAGCATCCCAAATAGTGATGCTGACTGCAGTTAATGACTCCCGCTTAGCCCTTAGGTCCTGAAGAAACATCTGTATGTTGCCCCCTTTTGACAGGCACATCTCTAGGAACATATGCAGGAGGTTGCTCTCTGCATACTCACTTTTCAGTGCAAAGCTCTTCTCCAGCCATTTCCAGTGCTCCTCAGCTGTTTTTAAGTGAGCCAGAGCAAGGTAGGTCACCTCCAGAAGGCATTGAGTGAGAAGGAAACAGATGGCAATGTAGGCATGGTCCCATGTGGCCTGTGCCTTTACCTTGTCAGTGGTGGGCATGTTCTTGTCTTTAGCTTTGGGGCACATGCTTGATCCATTAAAGTGGTCCCATCAGTAAGTTGCCTCCATAGCCTCTTTGAATAAGCTAGAGAATTTAGCCCAGTTGGAGCCATCTGCTTCTAAATTGGAAATATGAATGGGAGGTGCTCAAAAGGTGTGGACAATGATGATGAAGCCTGGGGCAGCGAAGTGGAAGAGCCTGATGCAGGGCACATAACCTGTAGAAGAACTTAAGGTCTTGTATTGCAGCAGTTTCCCCTGAGGGTGCACAATGCGCACACAGCCAAAGTCTAATCAGAGAACTCAGTGTCTTGTGCATGGGTCATGAACACTGAAACATGTATTTACCTAATCAGAGAACTACATTATGGGTAAATGTATGTACTGTGAGAAAACAATGAGTGTGCTCACCTCAGTGTCTCGCATGTGGGGCACGAACACTGAGGTTCCTAAATGAACTAGGGGGTCGAGTATATAAAGTGTTACAACATTTTCCTTTTATGTTTACTTCTCACCTTTGCTATGGACTACTTGCTTCATACGTCGCTTTACTTACTGGTCTTGTGATCTCTTGTGTCTTGTGATCCATTCTGTGTTATCATGTGACCTATACATGTCCAGGTAACACTGGATTGCTGTTACTTTCCCTTTGTTTGGTTTCCTTTCCTTTTATACTTACTTCTTAGTTTCAACTGTGCAATGCTGTGCACCTACTGTGCAGCAGTCATTTGCTTCTGACTCATTCGTGGCCACATTTCTATGACTCCTACTTATTATGACTCCTACTATACTAGTAGCACAGTCAAAGCACAGCTATTGCTGCACTTCTCCTGTATATATAAGCTCAGTACTTTGTGACCAAAGCCCTAAGCTTGGTCTCTTGTAGAATCCAACCTACTCTTGTCCAAACATATTCACCTGCAACCCACTCCACTCCTAATCCTCAAACCACATCCACCTCTCCATTTCATCAACTCTTCACACACACACACCATCCACCATCTACTCTTCACCTCTCCCTTCCTCCCGTAAGAGTCTCTCTTCACTCTACTGAGAAGAGCTCTCCTCCTTCAAGACATACCTTCCTCTCTCTGCAAGTTCAAGGTCTACAACAGACTTAAACACATATATCTAGTGGAACCAGCCCTAGTCTATCCCATTACAAACTTACCCTAGCTTCTCAATGGACTGAGTTGTACTAGGAAGGGTCTATTGGCCATAACCTGTTTAGCATAAAACACTCTGACCGCTGCAGGGATACTTACTCTTTTACCATGGGAACCAGCCCATTCACCTGAACACACTTCTACTATCAACTCAACTTCAGGCTTGAGAATTGACACGGCTCATTACCATGAAATAAAGGCCCTACCAGCCATATATATGCAATTGCCTTAAAGGCCATTGTATGGAGCCATTCTTAAATTGTTAAAGGGTAACTAGGTAAATCAAATATCAATGTAAGCAAATCAGGTATCATTCCAGGGGTTGAGGCCGCAATGCATGTTTGCATCCAGGCAGGTGCAACTTCGACACTTTCATCAGCTCTATTCGACCAGATTAAAGACCCCAGACCAGTGATGGTGATATCAAATGCAAGATGAAATCCATTCTGCTTGGATGCCAACAAAACTGATCATACCTTTAGTTAATTCTGTGCTTTGTTGGCATCCTTCTGTATTTCCCAAGCCCCATCATGCATAACACTGTTCTGTCAGCACGTTCCGCCACCGGGACCAACTCGTGTGCTATAACAGATGACGCAGCTCTGGCAGTACCGCAGTCCGTCTTCTTGCCCTCATCGCCGTTACCTTGGCCACTCGCATGCCAGTGGCCCACT
The DNA here is from genome assembly GCA_025769875.1 of Russula earlei. Lineage (NCBI taxonomy): Eukaryota > Fungi > Basidiomycota > Agaricomycetes > Russulales > Russulaceae > Russula > Russula earlei. The sequence continues at coordinate 58,187 of JAGFNK010000175.1, read as the reverse complement.
TGTCTGAAGGCGGCGGACAATACGCAATTCGGGTCGTGCTGACGCTTCCCGAGAGCGACGACCTGGGCTTCCCTGCGTATCGTTGCGTTGCATCTTGTGCTATCGCACCCCGCGCATTTCCTCAATGCCAAGGCATACCTTGTCGCGGTGTCCATGACGCGCGCCGGGGACACCTCGCATGTGGCACAGACGCAGGAAGGGTGAAGTGCGCTCATGATGTCCAAATTCATTTGGTACATCGAGCCACTGTCGGTTGAGTCGGGATGGCGCGGGAGCGGACACGGGAGGCACTGAAGGAGACGCGGACAGCGGCACGGTTTGGCTCGCGTGTGTGCATCGGAACGGGCACGACAAGATTTCCATCTGGGACCTGCTTGCAGAACTGCGTTTGGCACTCGTCGACCGTCCCGCACGCGGCCCAGCTCGCGCGGCATCGACGAAATCTCCGCCACATTCCGTACGCGCTTGCGTCATCGCCTGGTGCGGCTGCAGGCGCTTGAGGTGCTCCGCGATGCGGTGCAGGTGCTGTTGATTGAGATACGGTTCAGCGGAGATGCGTGCAAGGTACGGGACGGAGATCTCTGATGCGACTATCACGCGGCAGAATGTGCTGGAGTGGGCATTTGACCCGCGCTCGTTGGATGGGGCGCCTGGACATCAAGGGTGATCGTGATCCGTTAACGAGGCTACACGAGCCGGTTGGCGGCGGTCGCGCTGGAGGACATTGTGCTTCTTATCGCGACGCGACTGACGTCGGCGGCGGGTCAAGGTCTGGAAAGACGTGTTCACTTGCGGTGGAAGTCAGACTGTGACGGGCGAGAACGGTAGGTATGAGAGGATCACTACCAGCAGACTTTGTAGCCTACTCATGATTCTCCCCGTCCGAGTCGACCAAGTCGTCGTTGGCATCAGTCAGATGGCTCTCCTCTGCCGACACAGCCGACATCAGGAATCATGTGAGTGCACGCCGCTCATAGAATATAAGGAACAACCTGACGATCAGCGGTAGGTCATGCCACCGAATGAGACCATACCGAGGCCTATCTGCCGCAAGGCTGGCCTTTGCATGCACTCTCGGATGAATTTCCTGTTCCGTTCCTGACAGTGATCGTTTGACCTACGATCCCACGGGGTGTTCGTGCGATGAAGGTCTTCTCCACCCCACTTGTCTAGAGGCAGCTGCAGCTACGGCTGCAGTTTTTGAGGGTGCGTCGGCGTCCTGGTTCCAGTCGGAAGCTGGAGAATCAAACATAAAATGCAGAGGTGATGGGTATGGGAAAGGCACGGAGCGGCGCGAAACCTTTACGAACACGTTTCAAGGCATAGATTTGCGTTTGGGAACATCCATTTCCCACATCCTCACACGCCGTTGCAAGTTCTGTTGTAGACTAACCCCCAGACACTGTGATCCCGTGCATGTAGCGTGTAACGGTGTTTTATTATCAGTTTTCAGGTCGGCCATTACATCTCGATGATGAGACCACAGCACACACTGAGGTCTTGGCGGCCTTAAATCATTACACAACGAAAGTAATCACAAAGGCCCACTCAAACAAATCACATATAACCTCGTGATCGTCAAGTGAGGAAAGTATACCTGATACGTAAGATGGTAGGAAGTTGCACGGATAGAGATTTAGCTGCGATACAGTATAACCATTTACCTCAAGTCCTATCATTCGAATCACAGTTGACCTACGAGGATATTACAGTAATGCTTGACCTCATCTCGTCATTGCAATTCTCGCGGATGTGTCCTGGAATAATTCGTCGAACATGATTGGAAGTCGAGTAAATCTATGAGTAGGATGCCGACTTGGAATTCGACGCAATGTTCATCCTATAGTGTTATTGTACACGCATTAACATTACACACATCATGTGAATACAAAGAAAATACTTGGCCAACTCACCCGAGTCCTTGGTCATCTCGTAGGATCGTTTGCTCCATTTGCTAGCAAGAACTCAATTACATCACGACGTGGAGACCGCCGTTCTGATGCTCTTTGGAGTGGTGTGCATCCATCGTTGTCCTTTGCATGAATTTCGGAGTTGTGCTGAAGCAGTAGCCGAACGATGTCAAGGTTTCCCCACGCTGATGCCACATGTAGTGACGTCGATTTATGATCGGTTGGGATGTTTGGATCTGCGCCACACTCGAGAAGTGTTCGAGCAACATCCACGCCTCCGTTTTGTGATGCAATATGCAATGCCGTCCAGTTCTTTTGGCCCTGGACATTTGGATCTGCACGATGCTCGAGAAGTGTCAGAGCAACATCCACGTGTCCGTTTCGTGATGCGAAATGCAATGGCGTCCAGTTATCTTTGTTCTGGGCATTTGGATCTACGCCATGCTCGAGAAGGGTCCGAGCAACATTCACGTGTCCGTTTCGTGATGCGAAATGCAATGGCGTCCAGTTATCTTTGTCCTGGGCATTTGGATTTGTGCCATGCTCGAGAAGTGTCCGAGCGAAATCCACGTGTCCCATTTGTGATACCAAATGCATTGGCGTCCAGTTGTCATTGTCCTGGGCATTTGGATCTGCACCATGCTCAAAAAGTGTCCGAGCAACCTCCACGCATCCATTTTGTGATGCGAAGTGTAATGGCGTCCAGTTATCTTCATCCTGAGCATTTGGATCTGCACCATGCTCAAGAAGTGTCCGAGCAACATCCACGTGCCCGTTTTGTGATGCCATATGCAATGCCGTCCAGTTATCTTCGTCCTGGGCATTTGGATCTGCTCCACACTCAAGAAGTGCTCGCGCAACATCCACATGCCCGTTTTGTGATGCGAAATGCAATGACGTCGATTTTTCTTTCCCCTCAGTATTTGGATCTGCGCCACGCTCGAGAAGTGTCCGAGCAACATCCACGTGTCCGTTTTGTGATGCGAAATGCAACGCTGTCCAGTAATCATTGTCCTGAGTAGTTGAATCTGCGCCGCGCTCGAGAAGTGTCCGAACGACATCCACGTGTCCGTTTCGTGAAGCCCAATGTAATGACGTCCACCTTTGGTTACTCTGGGCGTTCGGATCTGCGCCATGCTCGAGGATGGCCAAGACAACTTCCAAATGCCCTTTTTCACATGCCACACTCAGCTGGTGTCCTTCCGAATGAGTTCCGCACGTCTACATCCTCTGATCGCTCGATGATCAGGGAGTTCACAACGTCACGTAACCCGCACGATGCCGCATAATGTAATGGCGTTGCCCTGCACTCCAAGGGGCGTTCAGAGACCTTCCGCTTGCCATCTAATGGGTCATATATCCAGACCCAGATTGCCATGTGGTGTTCTCTCGGCTCAAACAGACGCCTCATATCATCTTGGATCTTTGTTGACACCTCCTCGAAGCGAGCATGGTGAACCCAGTACTCAGCAACATAATCTGCAAGGGGGAACTTCTCCAGGCGGTCCTTGGTTATGTTTTCATCAAAGTGTAGTAGAAGACCGAGACAAGCTTGTGCAACCATCGTGTGAGAGGCGGTCATAGAAACATGGAAGCGGGAAATCGCTTGCTCTGAATTGGCAAGTCGTGACGACGTCAGGTATTCTTTGACCGAATAGTGTGAAAATTGAACGGCTCGTGATCCGTCCACGTCGACTATGGAAAGTAAACTCGAGCATGTGGATAGAACCGCTTGTGCTGGGTCTTCTGGCCGCCGCTCGACCACAAACGCAGGGGTTGATCCGGAGTCGAAATCGAAGGCGAGAAATTCTGCAAGCTCTTCGACACGGAGCGGGCGGGAAGCTACTGCGACGCACTGGAGAAGCCGGTGCGCAAGCTCCCAATTCCACTCACTGATTTCCGTTAATGTGCGAGCGTATGTCTCGTCAAGTGTCTCTGGTAACTCATCCAGAGCATGCCGTATACGTCCTGGCATGCAGGAACGGAGGTAGACAAGCTGACAGAAAGCCCAGCGAAACCTACGCTGCACATATGAGCGAGGCTCATAACGAAGGGTAGTGGTGATTGCTTACATCCCATCAGCCCTTCTCGTGATCTCATCGATCACCAATTCCCTATCCATTGGTTTCCATCTTTGGAAGTGATGGTCCGTTTCAACGACAGACCTGATATATTCGGCGATGTCACGAATTTGCCCTTCTTCTGAATGTAGAGAAACGGAATGGAAACATAAAGGCTCAAGGGCAAGTTTGATGTCGGCCTCAGGTCGGCTAGTAACACAAATGCGAAGATTTGTAACTCGTAATTTGACAAGGTCCTCTACCAGCTTCAAGACTTTGTCACGTGGAGATGGCAAACCAGTTGTCTCCGAGAATTCGTCCAGGGCATCAATGATGATGTACGAAGTAGCTTGTCCTGGAGTATTGACCATGTCGCTGAGACACTGAACGAGCTCAGCTTCGCTGGCATATTCGTCACCGCAATCATGAGCCTCATAGAAATTGGAAAGGACGGCATAATAGGGATCAGACTGATCACAGAGCTGGACGAGGAGAGATGACACCAATCCGCGAAGGTCCTTTTGGTCCTCCCGGAAATCGCAATAGAAAAATGCTAATAATGCCTGTCCAACCTCGCGCATCTTGAGGATATCTTCGATGATTGCGGAGCTGGCCAATAGCCTAAGATCAGCGTCTGACAAGGAAATGAGGGAGATGGAAGTACCATAAAATAGTCTTCCCGGAACCAGCTAGAGAAGGAAGAATCACTAATCGCAGGAGTTGAATATGGTTACAAACAACTAACGTTTTCCATGAATCCATAGTAAAGAGCTTTGACTGGATGATTTCCATTTTGCGTAAGTATCACTTTGAATCCACCAGGTTGACGTTTTGTCGTGCTTAGATTCACAAGCAAGGTAGTGATTTTTGAAAGGATCCGGAGGGGACAGCCATTTGTGAATGTCCCGCCGAAGCTTGTCGCCTGGTCCGTTGAACGGATCTCAGTACTTATGCGAATATGTCAAAAATGAAATAGCCCACGTTCCGACTGGGTCACTTCCCTCAAGGATTTGCTCGTCGCTGGTAATGCGTTTCTGTTTAAGTCTGGGCGTATGGGTGTTCAGCCGCAAGAAGGACGCATGATAAGTAGTCTCACCTTCTATCACTACTTTCATATTTTGTCCGAGACTATGAACGAGCTGGAAAGTCTGCTTAGCAATCGTTAGGCCTTCATCCTGAGTGAGCCTATCTAGTTTCTGTAGAGCTCCCTCGATCTTATTTTCTCTCATAAGTTTGTTCAAAAATCTCTCTGTATTACGTTTTTTCAGTCACCAACCAGCTTACAGTCTAGGCAATGAGTGACTCACTAAAACGTCCTTCCTTCATTTGTTTCGTTGCTAGAGCGAGCGCGAAGAGAAGTTCCACCATTATCTTCACGAAAACGCTCCCAAATTCTGCTGCGTCGTCAGGAGGGAATTTTATATATATCTCGAGTCTAGCAAGGAGATTCCTGAAGGACTCAAATAATTCGAAGAGTGCATCGTAACTCGCAGCAACATCCTTGACCGCCTGAGACGCATTAATATCACAGAGAGATGCTATCAGATCGAGACTGGGACCTACCCCGAGCAAGATACCGATGCCAGCGAAAACTGCCTTCGCAGGGGGGACGGACTGCGGAATGGGCATCATACACAAGAACCCCAATGGTCACCTTGGGACGTACTATATCAACAGCCTCACCCAGAATGGAGCTCGTCGAAAGTGCGTATAAGACCTGGATGGAAGGCTTGATCGATTTCATGATCCTTCCATCGTCTCCTCGATATCGACTAAAGGAACGCGTCTGTTGCTGAAGGACGGCGACAATGGAATCGACGGAGTTGCACTTTTCGAGTTGCTTGGTGAGGGGATGATCAACTAGCCTCGTCCTCGTCTTGTTGGTGAAGTCCCGTAGGGCTGCGTTGAAGAGCGACTGGAAGGACGAGGAGGATTGTGATGGGTGACTCATATCACTGAAAATAGTGAGGGCTCAAATAGAGGAATTGGTTGATCGGAAGAAGATGAACGAGAGATAGCGGAAGAGAGGGCAAGCACACTGTCGTGCTTTGAGTCATCGAATATAGCCGCTGAGATATGAAAATATAACGGGCGCCATTTTCGATTGATGGGCGCCTTGGCAGACAGGTGTTATCAAAAGTGTTAAGCCTGCTGGTTCCGAATTCAAGTCAACTTACTCGGATTCAGTGGGAGAGAAAACTTGTCGAATTTTTGGTGTTGCTAGGGTCATGTTCACCCAGTACCCTCCCTCGAGTTGTGCGTGGAACGATTGGAATGCAGAAAAAAAAAAAAAACATTCAGGCTTGAACTAATCAAATGTAAGGAACGAAAAGCATGAGGGCAAAATACTATTATCCTAGGACGGTGAATCACCCAGTTTAAAGCAGGTGACAGGAAGGTGACCAGCCTTCGTCGGCTCTCTGTTTCTCTGGCCGGCAATGTCTCATGCTCGACTATGACCTCCCTCGAAAGCACCGTCTGCATGTTGGAGGTGGACACCGTGGCGAGCAATAGGAGGCGGGAAGTCAAGGGGGAAAGCCGTTGTCTGTATCTCTAGTGTGTATGAATATGATCAACCCCTTTCCGTTATTATGTCCAAGACCTGAGATTGACCGTTGGCAATTGGCTGGGCCATCTTCAACTCGGAATTTCGTGCAGATCTGAGACGTGTTTTGTCATGTCTGGATGTGCTTCGTGGGCAGCGATGACAGAGGGTTAGGGGTTAGGGTCGAGATGAGAAAGACCGCTTGGTTGAGGCTCCATCATTGCAATACCACCAGGAGAAGGCAAAAATGTCGTTCTCTCTCTCACATCCCGTGAACACTGCGCTTCTCCTCTACATTCTCTACCTCCTCCAGCGTATCCTCTTCCCTTCCACCTCCATTCCTCGCACACCACCTACAGAGTTCAAGGCTGGTTACTCCTGGATGCCTCGCACCCATGCTCCGGCGCTTCTCTTCACGACATATACCCCGCGTACCCTGTCGAAGTTCGATGGCCATGGCGGCGGCAGGATCTTACTCGCCATCGCCGGGACTGTGTTTGATGTCACCGCAGGCAGGGGATTCTACGGGCCGGGTGAGCCCTCCTTTGTCTCCGAGATATGCTGAGGAAGCAAAGGTCTTTTGTGCCCCTTCCTTTGTACTCACTGACGACTTTTCAAGACGGGATGTATGGGAACTTCGCGGGGCGGGATGCGTCGCGGGGCATGGCAAAGCAGTCGTTTGATCTTGGTACGCCACCTCACACTTCGATCGCCGTCGACTGCTGACTGTCCATTGCGATGGCACAGAAATGCTAACGCCGATAGACCAGCCGCTCGACAAGTTGGAAGATCTCACCCCGGAAGAGATGTCTGTTCTGTTTACTCTCTCTCTCGTAAAACGCTGACGTCGGGCGCGTTCCGATTTGCCTCTCAAGCGAGAACATGAAAGGCTGGAGCGAGCATTTCACGAACAAGTATATCATTTGTGGACGGCTAGTTGAGAACGACGCCGAAGAACTGTGACATGGCGCCGTTATAGGGACAAGAACCTTCGAGACAAGGCGTTTACTGAAATAGATCCATTGTACCCCTCTCGACCCTTGCTTGAAGCTTGAATGACTTATCGGGATTCTGAGGTCATGACGGTGACACAGATGGGCTTGGCGCACAATGGTGACTGGATCCCGCTTGAGGGGCTTCGCCTTGTAGTTCACACCCTAGAAGCAGCTGCATTGGCAAAACTGCAGAGGGAGGATTCTCATAACAGACTTGGCATCAGCATCACTGCCGCTCTCCGGCAGCAACACATGGGACGTGCCAGAGTTATCCTACTATATCATCCATACCCGCTCGCATTTGAGGACACCACAAACCAGGATGCAAGTGCCAATGCGTCGTAAGCACCCTGTGTTAACCAGTCCCGCCCTTTCTCTCCTTGAACGAACTAGATGTGTACAACGACGTTCTGGGCTGCCGAGTAGGAGATCGACAGCAACACGCAGAGTTCGGTACGTACGTTTTTGGCACCGCTTTTATTTAGCAACCCGCTTTCGGATTGGAAGGCAAACTTTGCTTGTAGGATGCCGGTAGGTCTGTGGAGGGCCGAGACTACTACCGCATAACCAGTACAGAGTGGATCCCAGTCGTCGCGACGATGCGGTGAACCGTGAGCAGTCTTATCTTTTCGCCATGTGCGTGATTCTTGGGAGATGGCATCTGCGCACGATTATGGGTTTTCGAACGAATGCAGGAACATAGGTTACGACACACAAAGAAGGATTCGCTGGCAAATCTTCCATGTCGTATTCCAAGCACCGTCCCGGAAAGGTGCTGCCAGTGAGCAATCGAGGCAAACACCATAGCCAAGAAGGAGAACGCCGACAAAAGGAGGGACCACCATCGCCAAAATTGAACCCGTATGGTGAGTTGTTTTGGGTTCCGCAGGCCCTGCCCGTGTGCCGTACGGTCGCCAAGACTTGCGGAAATGAGGTATGCTCGTCGGTTTTGCACCATCCTGGTAGCGGACAACAACTCTACAGTACAGTTCCTGGGCGTAATCGGGCATGAAGGCAAAGCCCAGTCGATCATCAAGTCGATCATCAAGTGGTTGGGATGTAGGATGATGATGATTCTGATGATGAGTCCACTGTGTTTCTACCGTGATCGCCAAATGTTGGTGTCCATGTATATGTCTGTTCCGGGTATTTTCACCGCTCCTGGGTGACGTTATAGCGCTGTCATACCAGTGTTATACTGTTGACAGTTTCATTGGTCTATGGTCATGGTTACGAAGGTGTAACGGTAGTATTTATTGGCTACTACTGTGCGCGGCCACATGACCGTTTGTTCGGTCATCCAAACAAATTAAACGAGACAAGACTTCAATTCGTCGCAAGCCTGCATTGCCTTGCTTCCATGATCACACAAACTACCAACGTCTTTCAACAGCAACCCAAAGCCAAGCAGGACAAAGTGATGACGGGGTCCCCGCGATCTGCGGCTAGCCCATCACAGTCCCTCATCGAGTTTCCCCAGCCTCAATCACAGGCCGATACCGAGTCGGAGACAAAACGCCAGGGCGGCGTGTTACAGACAGCCCAAGATTCTATAAGTAGCCTAAAATTCGACTCTGGGATACCCCCCGAAGGAGTTCCTGGGCAAGCTAAAGTTGACCCTTCAGGACAATCAACGGATATATTACCGGGGCCAAAGCCATTAAGTGCGTTGCATTTGCAATTCGAGACCCTACCTCATGCCCGTTGATATCCATGCCGCCCCTAGACCGCTTGAGGGATCATCACGCCTCTCCTCTTGACGAACTTTTTTCACCGACGGCAACGCCTCCCCCCTCGGCTCAGCCTTTTACGCGGAACTCGGTGGCAGGCTCTGATTTCGGCGAGGTGCGCCTTAACGATGACGAGCACTTTTCCACCGTCTCTCTTGATGCCGCGGCGGCTCGCGACAGCACTGTTGCCATCAAATCCCCCATTGATGAAGGTTCTCCGAGGCCTTGGAGGGATGAGGAGCCCGAGCCGGTTCCCTCAGAGGTTTCTGGTGCCTCTGTGCGCGCCTCATTTTTACTACAGAGGTTAGGAAACGACATCACGCCGGGGTCAAGAAGGAGTGCAGACGGACAACAGAAGTTACAGGAGGTGTTTGAACGCGCGCAACGGGATAGCAAAGATTTGGAAGGGGATGTAGCCAGTGTCGACTGGGGTGGGTACCCTCTAGCCTCTTCGGCATCGACCGTTCCGCTAATGCGTGTGCAGCATTTTGGGGTTCAGTCATTTCAGGTGCGAGCCTTTCATGCACTCGTCCTTCGTTCTCATAACAGGGCGAGTAGATTACCAGGGATTCGCCTCGGAGAATCCGGAGCGGGTAGCTCGCGCGATCGAAGGAGGGATACCGAGCAAAATTCGCGGGATGGTTTGGCAGCTCATGTAATGAATTTTTGCTTTTACCTGCGTTGTACCTTATCCCACGCAGGTCGGCTTCGAAGGACCTACAGATGGAGGCAACGTACTTAAAGTTGCTTAAGGAATCAAGCCCGCACGAGAAGGCAATCACCCGTGACCTCGGCCGGTGAGCCTTTTGGTCACAGCTGCGCTGGATCTGCACTGAGCAAACTAGGACCTTCCCGCAGCATGAATTCTTTACGAACGGACTCGGCATTGGACAGGAAAATCTTTTCAATGTTCTAAAGGCATACTCTATGTGCGTGGCTCCAAATGGCTATGTTCAGCTGCCTCACCTGATTAGGTAGATATGACACACATGTGGGGTACTGCCAAGGTCTGCCATTCGTGGTTGCGGTCTTGCTGCTCAATGTACGCGAATATATTATCCCCATTGATATCCCGTTACCAAATACCTGAGCTTTTTTAGATGCCCGACGAAGAAGCATTTTGCATGCTCGTCCGATTGATGTACTCGTATGACTTACGAGGACATTTCCTACCCGAGATGCCCAAATTACAATTACGCCTTGTGAGTCGCGAGCTTGTCTTCTACATCCTCGAGTATTAACATGTGCTTTGGACTGAAGTTTCAAGTGAGGACACGCGTTTCATAGTAAAATAATCTCACCGAAAAACCTCAACATCTAGTTCGATCGCTTAATAGAAGAAATACTTCCGGTCCTTCATGTTCACTTCCTTCGGGAGGGCGTGAAATCAAGTATGTTCTGCTCACAGTGGTTCCTCACACTATTTTCCTATCGGTACGTTCTACCTCATTGCGAAAATTGACTTATTCTAACGCGCGTTTAGCTTCCCATTGGAGGTCGTCTTCCGGATTTTCGACAACTGTCTTGCGAGTGGTATTGAGGCGATTTTTGGGTTTGCGCTTTCCCTCCTGCATAGGAACGAAGCGAAATTACTATCACTGAAGTTCGATGAGCTTGTTGGATTCCTCAATGCCGGCATTATAGACACTTACAAGGTCCGTTCTGCTGTTTGACCACCCTCCATTTGACGACGACATGAGCAGATTGTCGTGGAAGAGGGTGGGACACCTTCGTATCGCGTCGACGACTTTGTGAATGATGCCATGTCGATGCGGATCACGCCGTTCATGCTTGACACATACAACCATGAATACCACGAGATGATACGCGCTCGGGATGCACATGCAGCTGAGATGGATGCACTTCGGAATCAAAATCGTCAGTTGTCTGCGCAGATGTGAGTCCATTACATCTTTTGGGCCTTGACGGTTTGAAAGGTTACCCCTTGCGATACAGCAATACGTTGGAGGCCAGTCTGGCAGCACTGAACCAGGAACACGTCGATGTTCTAGTGCGTGACGTGCTTTTCGATTCGATCGTAGTACTGACGGGTCTGGGGATGGGATGCTGATGATAGAACGAGCTGGTCCGAGCACGATTACAACACGAGGAACTCGAAGGCGAGCTCGTGCGTTACAAGCTCTTGTGCGTGTCTTACTTGCGTATAATCTGTGATAGTTCTTGCTGACGTTGGAGTTGATGCGCAGGTATGCAGATGCAGTACACCAGACGGAAGACGCAATGTCATCGCATCGCTTGTCGACTACGCCTAGTGTGAGAGAGAGCAAACGTCCTAGTTTGTCAAGCCTGCTTTCACGGTAACGGTTCGTCCTGGCGCTGTCACCCAGAATGTGGACAGTCTGGGGTGGAGCGAGCATATTGTTAGATACGTACACACAAGTGTCGATGATAGCTGAGACTAAAAAGGAGGACAGCCTCCTTCGCTAGTTTCGGATAATCCTCTGCACCCTCCCGATATCTTGTAAAATGAAGTATATAAACAATCAAGGACAGAAGGGCGGTTGTAAACAGCAATAATGGTCCAAAAAAGGAGTGTTATTTCGATAAGGATGAAAACGGTGGTAACTGCTTTAAAGGAGAGCATGGCTGTATCGTACTGTCCAATGAATATGGCAGTGGGCAGTGACCAAAAAGAAAAACGATCATAGAAAAGCACCTAGAGAGATCGAAGGGAAGGTGCTGCACCCCGTACGCGTGTCCTGCCGTCTTTGAGTTTCTCATAGATGATGGGGCTTGCTGCAGGACGGTACTTGTGTTCCTTTGAGTATCTTTAGTAGTCAGCGCGTCAGCTCACAGCAGAAGGTGGAGAGAAGGATTTGTGTACGCACCTATGAGCATGCACGATCTGTGAGTCTGCTTCCTTCTTCAACGACACGCGAATGGTGAAGGACAGCCAGAACAAAAAAACGATGAATAGTAGAAGCAAGGCGCGCTTCCACCAGGGGGGGGTAGGCGGATTGAAGCGCGGATCCTGCGAGAGTTGAAAATGCTCCAAGTTATATCTATGAGGAGTGGGAGACGCCTCGTCGTCGTAGTCGTCGCGAGGGAGGGGCTGATAGGGAGCGGACGACATTGTGGTGGCTGGTCGGTCGGTGGGAGAACGAGTTAGGCGCGGTGTGATTCACTAATCTGTGCCTCGTTATGTAAGCGTGCTTGTCACATGCGTGTCGTCGTCGTCGTCACCAGAAGTGGTGCGACTACGCTACGTTGCAAGTTCCACTGCAACGTTGGGTGTCATACAAATATAATTCTAAATCCGAGCGGTGGTTAAGCGTCGAACGAACGCATAACTTTAAACGGCCCTTCATCCGCCTGGTGCCAGTGCCGATCTGTCTGTGCCTGCGGTGAGGCACAGCCTCGCCCGTCACAATTACCCCTTTGAATCCCCAGCGGGCCAGCGCGTGTAATACGGCACGCTCAGACCGCCAACACAAATACAAGTACGCCTGTCGGCTGGACAAGCGAGCTAAGCAAGTCTCCCCCCTTCAAATTATTTTGCCTGTCCAGTGCTGTACTCCAAATCCATTTTCTTATCATTTTGTTGCAGCGCCCACAATCGGATAGGTAATCGCCAATACTAGATAACCGTATTTTGAGAGCAAAACGAACGTCCTCAAGGCGTACACATCCCCTGACCCTTCACGACTCTCGCTATGCCAACAAGTCCACCTTTATCTCCCCCGCCGTCCTCCCTCACGGAGAGCAGACATGATCACCCGCTTGTAGCAGCAGCAGAAACGCCCGAACAAGCCCAACGAGGGTCGCTCTCGGCCTCCGCCATACCCGGAGGCTTGCAACAATCTGTTACCATAGGATCCTCACTCGACGCCCCGGACAGAAGATCCATGGCAGAAAACACCATCTCCAATGATAACACGTCACCTCCCCCCGCGCGCGCAGCCAACAACCGCCCGCATACTGGTTCTGCTCGCCGGCACGTCCGACCAGCCTTGCCTGATCCGGCCGTCGCGGCGCCGAACGTCTCCCGGGCGGCTGTCCAGCCTAGTCCGAGTGGGGGGAATGCACAGGAAGAAAGACTTTCCGCCGGAGGTCGTATACTCTTTTTCTTCGGGTATGGCCGGAATAATAGGGCGCGCAAGGAGCTCGTATCCGTTATCTCCTCGGTAGCGATGGATGTCTCCCAGGTACGCATATACGGTGCAGTTGGCCCTCCGAGGCTATGCTCAGCTCGATGACGCGTCGCGCTGGTTTTGTTGTTGTCGACAATAGATCGTCGTGATCATCGCATTCCTGACGATCTCCTCACATCGCCGGAGCCCGTTAATACCATCAGAAAACGAGTGGGATGCATGTGGAAAGCCGCTGGGCACATGGGACGCCCTGTGGGTCGTCCGCCTGTCCCTCGATATCTGGCTTTGCGTTTGGCGCTGGTCGCGCGAGCGCACCAAGCGTCTTCAAGACGAAAGGTGGGCGGATCCGGCCTGACTGTCGAGCGTCCCTCCCTCACGGTGTGTACAGCAATGGTCATCACGCGCAGAACGATGCCGAGGTTCAACCGCGCCACCGTCCGAATACCGCGCCTCCAGGCGGAAGGACACACAGCCTCTCCGCTCAAAGATCTGCGAACGCTGCGGCCGAGGGGCAGTCGCAGGCTGCCCCGGTGACATATCCGAGGATCTATGCTAGGTCCGTTTGTCCATTCCTTGACAAATTGCTTTTCTAAGCTCGCGCACCGCACAATCACGCCCGCCCCCGATTCCCCCCCCCCCCCCCCCGTTAGGTTATCGCTGATGGGTTCTACCTTTACCCTCGTTTGGTTTGTGCTTGTCCAGATTCTTATGTATGGCTCAACGAATACATGTCGACGGACGTCGCCACATCTCTGGTGGTTAACTTTCGGAGTGCTCAGCGTGATGTACATCATGATCCTCGAGGTGGTGGTGGTAGCGATCTTGGTCTTTGTCGTCGGACCGATTTTATTCGTGCGTTTCGAGTGACCGCTGTCTCACGCTCAGGCTGACCTCCCACAGCTATTCTGGAGCATCCTCCTACTCTGTCTCGGTCGACACCCATCACAAAACCCACATCAATTCACCCCCGACATCGGACAGGTCCCGCGGGCGGTCGTTGACAAACTGCCATTAGTACTCTATATCCCTCCGCCGCCCGACCAGCCACCGAAACCGGTCACACTTCCGTCTGACTTGCACTCATACCCACCCAAGTCCCCCACCTCGCGGCGCCGCTTGCGTTTCTTGCCATTGCCATCCCGACGCCGGCCCGGGTCCACCGGCGATGCAGTGAAGGACGGCGCAGGCAAGGAGAAGAGGGACCCAAACCGGCCTCTTACGTGGGAAGATAATTGGGAGAAGGGTGATTACCCGTTCGTTCAGCTCGACAGTCATCGCGCCTCGTGCGCGATTTGCCTGCTCGACTTTCAAGAGCCGAAGCGCGTGGAAGATGATGGCACCCAGGGGCTGCAGGAGGCCGCAACGCCGAAAACAGATGGGGAGACCGAGGTCGCGGGAGGTGGGCAGGAGGTCGCGGGCAATGTCGCCGAGGAGGCGGGCATCCCAGCCGCGCGGACGGGTGACCTGGCCCTACGGCTGCAAGATGCCGGCCAGGGGGCGCAGCCGTTACGGTTGCTAAAATGTGGCCATGTCTTCCATGTCAGTCCCTACTTGCCGGCATGGGGTCCAAGTGTGCTAACGAGCCTGATGGGTTGTTGATTTTTGTTTCAGAAAACGTGTGTGGACCCGTGGCTGCTGGATGTATCCGGCCGCTGTCCGGTGTGTCAGCGGCCCGTCCGTGAGCAGGCGGATGCGGACGCGATGGATACGGAGCAGGATGCGCGCCCGGCGCGGAGACGATGGTTCCGAAGAAGCAGACGGAGAGGACCTGCGTAGGCGTGTATCACCAATTGGCATTTTTACTGGTGTGGTGTTGCTTTTCGGGTGGTTCATCTGTGTACAATGTATGCTGTGTATAAAAATAACACTATCGCTAACTTGCTCTCGCGATCGAAGGCCACGACCACGAATCAATACGTCGAGTACGCACCCCGAGCGCTTTGTGGCAAAGCACGAGCAAGTGCATGATCGATACCAAAGGCCTATGCTATCCCTTACTGGGAACTCGGCAGTCGCTACCATGCCGGCGGTCACGACATGAGGTGCACTTTTGTTTGCTAGAATGACAGTATATATAGCTACTTTTTGAGAGGAGGGACTGCCTGCCGGGTTCCCGGTACGTACGGTGCATTCATTGCTCAGCTAATAACGATGATGAGTGGGGCGCTCCGACGTCACCTGCGGTTGGATACACGCCAAGGTAACCAACGTCCGTCACTCATCAAGAGCAGCTGGATAGACCATTCAGGATGCCGCTTCTCTTTGAGGCATGCCGCTTACCCATGAAAACGCCCTCCCACCTACCTACTCTCCCCCTGTGCGGCCACACCGCGGCCTTGCTCGACTCGACGACTGTTAGACACACCGAACATTCCCTCCCCCCTCCCCTTTTACATTTAGAAGCCTCTTTCTGAACCCGTCTGACGCCACGGGGGCTCCCTCTCTCTCCATGGAGCCAACAGATGACAAGTTTCCTCGATCTCGCTCTCATTCCTCGTTCCAGTCACCCAGCCAAGCAGGAGATGACACCGCGCCATCCTCTTCAAACCCTCCTGCTGTAGCGAAACCGACTCTACCATGGTTCACCGAGAGCTACTTGTCAAACGAGCCCGAGACTGCCGCCGCTCGAAAGACCTACATCCTGTTCCTTGCCTCGAGAGTCGTCGTCATCATCATATTTCTCCTCTCTGTGCTGTCCATATATTGGGGGGCGCTCTGGCAGACACCAAGACATGTCCATAATCTCAATGGCTGGGTTGTGGTAAGTCTCAACCCAATACGCTCTCCAGGTGCGACGTCAACGCATTTATCATCCTCGCGGCGCTTCCGCCGTAAAAGGACTTTGACGGGAGTCAGGTCGGCCAGTTCGTCTCGCGCGCAGTGATCGCAAGTAGCGGCGAGCCAACTGCGATTACGTGGAACGTTGTCTCTGCAGATTTGTTTCCGAATGGACCCCGTGATCTCGAGAGTGCCGTCATACAGGAGAGAGCCTGGGCTATCATTGCCAGTACGTCTCGTCATCCTCGTTTTTCCATCTTCGATCACGAGATTTGGTGCCATAGTTAGCCAAAATGCGACGGAAACGTTGAGAACCGCGGTCGTCGCCGCAGACGATACCTATGTTGCTAACCGTACCATCAGCGCATATGTTGCGGAGGCCCGGAGCGAGAACGCATAGTACGTCGTCAATCTGTGGCGTCCAGTCCGAATTTAACTCCTCCACTCCCAGCCGCGTCATTGTTCATCCCGATGTATGCCTCTTCCCCCCCTTGTAATGGGATCATACCTGAGGTGGTGTTTTTTTTTTCCCCCACAGATCGTCACACTACTCGACGGCATCGCAGAGGCCTTCAATGCGCAATATATTCCGCAGATTCCTGCGCTGTCGCCGAACTTGACCGCCCTTCTCGTCAACGCGCCGACTCTCGTCTCGCAGCCAATCTCGTACAAGGTGATAAATACGCGACCGTTCGATGTGCCCGTTGCAACCGCTGTTGACTTTGTTGGGCTCATTTTCTTACTCATTCTCGCGGTAAGCCCCCCGCAACCCGTACATAAGCTGTAAGCATGCTCAAGACATACAGTTCGTTGTAACAATGGCACATTACGCTGCTCGTGTGGACGCCACCCACCTCGAGGACCGTCTCACGTTCAAGTGGCTCATCATAATCCGCGTTATCAACCCCGTTATCATGTACTTTTTCGTCTCCGTATGTCCGGCATTTTCCAAATAGCTTTGTTTCCATTGATCGCTATGGGCAGTGCTTCTATAGCTTGCTCAGCCTCGCCTTTCAAGTCCCCTTCAGTCGATTGTATGTTCCCCCTATGGCCTGCGCCCAGCAGACGCTGACTACGTCCACACCAGCTTCGGTAGTTCCGGATTTGTGATTTACTGGATGCTGTCATGGTTGTCAATGTGCGCACTCGGTGGTGCGGTCGAGTCTGTGATAACGATCTTGACACCACGCCTCATCGCTTTCTTCCTCCTCATTTGGATCATCGGTACGCCTTCCTCGATATGACTAAGCTATCGTCGCCCATTTGTGCTGATGCATACGCGTGTCAATAATCGTAGCGAATGTCTCGGTATGCGTCTTTCCGCCCGTGCTCCTTCCCGGCGTCTACCGTTATGGCTATGCCATGCCGTTCTATAACATCCAACAAGCTATTCGGACCATCGTCTTTGGCACCCGTAACAAGGGTGCGTTTCCCTTGAAATTTTTGCCCGGGATTTCAGCGAGGTTCTGACGTGGACTGCGTCGATCGTCAATCTACGCAGTGGGGCTCAATTTTGGAGTTTTGATCGTATGGATATTCGTGTCATGGTGCACGCTGACCCTGTTCCAATACGTCAAACGGCGTCAGGCCATTCGTGCCCACGAGGCAGCCACCGCTGCTGCCGATGCCCCCGAGTCTTCGTTGGACAAGCGAGCTCCATAGGAGTATTGGGACACTTCGTACAACTGTGGTGGAGGACCCGGGCGATGGGCGGAGCTTGTCTATTCATATCTTCGCGTTCAGGTCTTCGGACATGAGATAGAGCGGGAAGCTTGTTACATACTGCATGCTGCATGTCAATTTGTTAACCTTGAAACCTTGATGTCGGTCGTTGGAGGTTCAAAGAGGCGGTCCATTTCGAGTCGATCAACTCAACTCACAGCTCGTTTCTCACGATTTTCGGAACGGTGACGAATTGCAAGCCGAGCGATCCTTCCGCTCGCTTTCACGCAGCGTTCCCTGATCTGACTACAGCTCACACTAGCACAGTCCTAGCCGAATTCAACGCCATGCCTGCAAGGTCTTCCATACTCGTGCGCACGCTCGCTCGATCATACGCAACTTTCCAGAACTCAAACTCGTCCAAGGGAAAGAGGTACGCACCCCCGCTTTTTACCATCGTGCGCCTCTCACAGGCCTCAGCCCGACAGGTCCGTCGGTTTCCTGGCTTTAATTACTTTTGCTTCAAAGCCTCCTCACACTTCGTGAGACCAGCAATCTTGATGCTGAACATGGGCGGCCCATCCACGGTACGTCTCTTCCCTTCAAGCGCGTCCCCGACTCCGCTGCATGCCGTGCGATTGTTCTCGCGGCCGCCGCTCAGGTCTCTGAAACGCACGACTTTTTGAGAAACCTCTTCTCAGACGGCGACCTCATCCCTCTCCCCTTCCAATCCGTCCTGGCGCCGTGGATCGCCCGGAGACGCGCACCGCAGATCGAGGAACAGTACGCCGCCATCGGCGGCGGTTCTCCCATCTTTCGCTGGACCGAAGCGCAGGGGGACGGCCTGTCGGCGCTGCTCGACGAGCTCCACCCGCAGACGGCGCCGCACAAAAGTTACATCGCGTTCCGGTACGCGCGTCCGTTGGCGGACGAGGCGGCGAGACGGATGAAGGAGGACGGGGTGAAGCGGGCGATCGCCTTTTCTCAGTACCCTCAGTACAGCTGTAGTACCACGGGAAGCAGCCTCAACGACGTTTACCGAAAGAGCAGAGCGGGCCATTTTTCTGGCATCCGATGGAGCGTGATCGATCGATGGAGCACGCATGCGGGCTTCATCGA
Organism: Russula earlei; assembly: GCA_025769875.1. Lineage (NCBI taxonomy): Eukaryota > Fungi > Basidiomycota > Agaricomycetes > Russulales > Russulaceae > Russula > Russula earlei. Next base: position 39,276 of record JAGFNK010000175.1, on the reverse strand, counting down.
GGCGAGCAGCATCTTCCCCCTCAGTTGTCGCGTCCGCTCACTTGCCCCCCCCCCTCCCCCCCCTTCCTCGTTTCAGGCCGTGTCCCAAAATATTGAAGCCGCCCTCCAAAAGTTCCCCGAGGAGAAGCGCGGCGAGGTCGTGCTGCTCTTCTCCGCTCATTCGCTCCCGATGTCGGTCGTCAACCGGGGAGACCCGTACGTGCTGGAGGTGTCCGCGACGGTCGCGGCCGTGATGGATCGCCTGGGCCACGCCAACCCGTACCGCCTCGCGTGGCAGTCGCAAGTCGGGCCGAGCGCGTGGCTGGGTCCACAGACTCGGAACGCGCTCAAGGGTCTCGCACGCCTCGGCAAGATGCGCGTCGTCCTCGTGCCGATCGCATTCACAAGCGATCATATAGAAACACTTTATGAGCTCGATCTCGAATATGGGAAGGAAGCCCGCGAGGTAAGGCTCGTCCTCTCCTCGCCCGTCTCGTTTTTTTTTTTTTTTTCGGAACGTGGTGCTGACCGATGAGGATGGCCCGGGTCGGGTGAGGACAGCTCGGTATGGAGGTGCATCGCGCAGAGTCGCTCAATGCCTCGCCCGTATTCATACGCGCGCTGGCGGACATCGTGGAGCAGCATTTGAAGGAAAGCGCTGCCGGTTCGCCGCCGACGTCAGTGCAAATGGGTCTGCGCTGCCCTGGGTGCTCCAACGCGACGTGTGCCCACCAAAAGTCGTTCTTCGCGCGTGGCGGCGACGCATAGATGCTGAGTTTCACGCATGTCCCTGTTAGATCTTGGGCTGGCTCGTATCGTACTTGTGCAACCGGATATAATTCTGACCCTTGCGGGTATAACACGATGAAATCCCAAACACCGAAGAACCTCGTGTACCTCAGTATGCCAGCGACGAACTACGTGCAAATCATCGAAGGCCGCGTACTTGGCCTATATCAGAGACTCCCTACCTAGTCAAGATACCCAATCGTCCCGCGTGCCACAGCACGGAGATCCTCCCCCGACGGCTTATCAAGGCCACGCAACGCCAATTTGCTTCTGGGAGAGTATTCCGGAGAAAAATGGGGGGCTCGAGTGACAAGACTCCTAGGATACCTGTGATCATAAATCAGAATGTTGGGTGACATGGGCCGCCATGGCCTTGTGGGGGGATTGAGGAAGCATAGAAACGTACTGGCCACGGTTACCGATTGGCTTCTGAATGCCGTTGTATGAGAACATGCCGATCCAGCCACCGACAAGACCTGGAATGAAATTGTTGAACTTCATCCCGCGAGGGGACAAGCGCTTTTCGTGCGCCGTCGCCGCCGATCTCCAAGGAGCCGCGAGCGCAGAGTTGATGAGGGAAGTGATGAGGAGGATTTGGGCGATTGAACGCATCGTAAAGGGGGGGGGGGGGTGAATGCGCGACGTTAATCCGATAAAAAGTCGTCAGTTGGCGGTTTAGGCCGAGCCGTTGAAACGAATGGACAAGGCTAATGATTTGTGAGAACTGGCCAGAGACGAGGGCGATGGAAAGAGGGGCACGCACTAGCCAGTACCAGTAACATCCAATGAGCAAAGGAGCTAGAGAGAGCGTGGTGGCGCCTGGCATTTTTATATCCGACCCCAGGTCTCGATAGGTATAGGTATAGGTAAAGCCGGGCTGCCCGTGGAAGCAATTTTAAATTGGTCGACGAGTGTTTGGCGGTGGGGGAGGGGCTAGTGCGGGGTCCCCAGGGAGACCCGATCTCGGGCACGCGACGTGCTGATATATCTGGTTCATCTTGCTGGATGGTTAATGGGTTTAGGGTTCGGGCCTGGTTGATTATCATGATGGGTGGTTGCCCAGCCCATCCTGATCCGGAATTCGCTGATGCGGACAGTGGGAGGGGGGCGGACGATAGTATAAAGTCAGTTACAATTATCTCCAGCTGTGATCCCATCCATTCCATACTCGTCGGTGCTGGTTGCCGACAATCTTCCTACATTATATACGTTACCGTCTTGGGCGACTTGGATCTAAAAATAATCCCACTCATTCATAAGTGACAATGCGCACCTCGTTGTTGTCATATTCTGCCTCGCCGTTGGCATCGCTCCATCGTTCGCGCTTCCTTTAGGTATGCCCATCACTTCGAGTTCTCTTTCTTCCAATGAAGTCGACTTGACCTTGCAGACAGAAGAAGCCCGGATCCAGCACTGCACACAAGGGGGAATGTGTTTTCACAGAAGGGCAAGAAAAAGGGTGCAACAATACCGACGCCGTCGTCCGGGTCAAACCTGTCACCGCCGTCGAGTCAGACGATGATTGATTAGACTCGTTGAGCGTTTGATGGTAGAGTTAACTGGTAGTCAGGCAGTTAATGAGAAGAAAGGAATCGATTGTCTGGTAACTAGACAGGAGATTTGACTTGGCCTCTTAGTGAGACCTTCGTACGCTTTATATACCTGCGAGAATACCTAGAACTTGATGGTACATTCGAGAGCGAGAGTTTGTGAGAATCATATAGAAGGCTGGGGAATAGTCAACACGTAGGAGGAAACACAACGGGCAGGAAGGAATAAGTCAACTCTGCTTATAGTCAACTTAGTGGACAAGTGGACAATAAAAGTAAAATATTTCAAATGCTGAGTAGGCTCTGTTTCTGCCACAAATTATATTACATAAGTAATAACTTTAGTTGAACATGAAAAATGTGACAAAAAAGGTTAAATAAGGACAGTCAACTCATTCTGGCACAACATTTACCCTAGCCTGGCTAAAAGTTGTGCTGGAATGAGTTGACTGTCCTTATTTAACCTTTTTTGTCACATTTTTTGTGCTCAACTAAAGTCATTACTTATGTAATATAATTTGTTGCTGCAACAGAGCCCACTCAGCACTTGAAATATTTTACTTTCTTTTATTGTCCACTAAGTTGACTATAAGCAGAGTTGACTTAGCCCTTCCTGCAGGAACCCATCGTGAAAAGACAAGTAGCTAAAACATGTGACTGGAATGTTTGAAAATTTACCATACACGGTTCTTTCCCTAGAGCCCTTGTGGGCATGCAGTATCAAAACCTGCTGCCATATGAGTCATTGTGCTATGGCGTCGCAGCCATAAGAGCGTTAGCTCAAGGTTCAGTGGGGCCAAGTCCCTGTGACTTGGTTCAAGGGTTCAATGGGGCTGGCTCAAAGAGACCGGATCAGAGTTTTAGTGTCTCAAGGCTGAGTCAGATAATGACTCAGTCTGCAGACAGAGTTGGTCTTCTGGTTTCACAGAAGAGGAGGACGATGAGAGAGAGGCAGAGGAGGAAGAGGAACACAAGGGTTCCCTGAGGTGTGCTTAAGTCAAGCAAGGTGTAAGCCAGCACAACAGAAGTTGTGATTGAGAGGCAGTTTTTACAAGGCAAAGGGATGCGACAGGAAATGGGACAAAGCTAAGCTTGGGGCATTCCCCAGCTTCTACAGGCGCTTAAATACTGTATCTAGCGAGGCTGTACAGTACCATATGAGGAACAATAGATAATACTAACCAGTAGCAAAAGGAGCTCAAACAATAGGTGAAACACAACGAGTGAAACAATAAGAGGCCATCAATATCAAGGGATGAAACGGTAACCAAGGGTATGAGGGTGAAAGGTAGGGAACAATAAGAAGTGAAACAGGGACGAACCGAAAGAGGGGTAGATCACAACACATTGCCCGCATTCATGACAGACAGGAATGGATCAACTCAGTGGTCAATAAAGGTGAAATATATTGACCACTGAATTGACTCAGCTCAGATTACAAATTATTTTAAAACAATTGATTGATTTGTTGCCCTCTCCTCATGCATTGCATTATTGTAAATATGTCAACCCAAACAATTAGAACTTAGTTGAATGCTTAAGAGAGGGCAGCTCAGTTTGCAAGTTATGTAACCTAAGATGCAACATGAGTTGCCCTGAATCACCAGTGGGATTATATAGACTTAATTTGCCCGATCAATTTAGCCTTAGCAGACTTGGATAAACTTAACACAATGGCGTATGTTAATACATGGATTTATATTGAATAAATCAAGACATAAAGTGCATCCACAAATATGACACCAAATTTAAATAGGAATGGTCTACTCATTACATGGCGATAATCGGCTGATGGGGATCAATTGCCTCGATGACAGAGACTGACCACACAGATTAAACTCAATGCAAAGATCTGGGCTTTACATTTTGTTACAATTTTACTCAAGCCAAATAACATAGTTATGTTAAGGCTCCAAAGTGCCTTAAATAAGATCAATGGTTGCATCTATGAATGCGTCCTACCAATGCAGATATGCTTGAGTCAAGCAAGCAATCCTCATGGAGGGGAAGGAGTGTTAGATCCTTCTGGAGTATGGCAACAAGATGAGAGGGGCTCTGCAGATGGGGTAGGAGTCAACTGTTTGGGATTGGCAAACTAAGTCAAGCTTAGGGCTCAACTGTTACAACTGGGGGCTTTATATAGCCCTACAGGGATAAGGTTCATGCTACTGTAGTACTGGTCGGTGCTATAGAAGCAAAAGGGGGCACATAGAAGCAAAGTTGCTTCTATGTAAATGATCTTGGTGCTGGAAGCATTAGGTGCTTCCTTAGTAGCAATCTCAGTGTCATAAGTACTTTCCTAATCAAGGAAGCAATGTATGTGGCAGTACAGGAACATCTGGGACAGAAGCAATGCTACTCATTGCTTCTTTAGTACATCTTCAGAAAGATATGATCAACACGTTCTGAATGTGATATCAACAGACATAAATGGTCAAGATCTGACGCACGCATGATGCAAACAGTGCAGTCTATAGTTCAGGTGTTCCAGCATCTTCCGGACCCCAAACCACTCAGTAACAAGTTAGCATTCTTATAATTGAATCCTGTTTGTATTTTTCCCACTAAGAACCAAGTCTGTGTTGAAGGCAGCAGGTGGCAGCTTGCTGAGTTTGCAAAAACACACACAAAAGAAGGGACAAAACAGGTCTCTTGTTCTGAGGCATAACTAGAGTGTTTATATATGAGACACGAATTATGAGAGAGGGGGATATTGGGGGATTGGGGAGACAGAAAGATGCAAGTTGGGAGTGCGAGACATGGATGTGAGACAAGACAAGCCAGAGCAATGACACTGCGAAATGAGGCATAAGTACGAATCTGAAACAGTATTGTTGACTCAAGTAAATGAAATTAATCAGTAACAAGCAAGTCAAAGGGAACAAACAGAGTTGGAGGCCAAGTAACTAGGGAGTCTGAATTTGTAGCAAGACAGAAACTGTGGAGTAGTGTATGAAGGGTCTGCAAAGCGATGATGATGGAAATCATTGGGGCACTGAGCCCTTGCATCCGACTGTGGTGACAACTGTGAAAGGCAGCAGAGCACATCTTAGTGGTCACGGTGAGGCAATGTGATGAAAGAGGGTCGAGAGCTGGCTGGTGTCATGATTTACCCCCTTGTCAGTTCATCACTAACATTTTTTCTTTATTGTTCTCTTCTGTCACCCTTGTCCCTTTGGTTACCATTTCATCCCTTGATAATGATTGACAGCTGTCGCTTTACCTCCTGTGTTTCACTTGTCATTGATCTCATTTTGCTATTGGTTCACCTTTTATCTATTGTTCCACATATAGTACTGTACAGCCTTGCTATATACAGTATTTAAGTGCCTGTAGAAGCTGGGGAATGCCCCAAGCTTAGCTTTGTCCCATTTCCTGTTGCATCCCTAGTCCTGTATACTCTCTCAATCACAACTTGCTTGTGCTGGCCTATACTCTGCTTGACCTGAGCATGCCTCAAGGAACCCTTGTGTTCCTCTTCCTCCTCTGCCTCTCTCTCATCACCCTCCGCTTCTGTGAAACCAGAAGATCAACTCTGTCTGTGGGCTGAGTCATTGTCTCACTTAGTCTTGAGACGCTAAACCTTTGATCTGGTCTCTATGATCCGGCCCCTGTCATGAACGATTTCCCAGAGAGGGCCCTTGAAGGACCCTTCCTTATGAGAGGAAACCCAGCCTCTATGGTGTCACCCTGTTCACATGGACAAAAGGGGTGAGTAGAGGTGTCCACAATATTGCGCGCGCATTGTTGCGCAAGCAATTCTCAGCATAATCGACATACAGCAAGCCCTACTTAATGGCAACCCTTTTAACAATAAAGGGCAGTATTATAGTCTCCCTAAGGACCCTTTAGGATGACTCTAAGTGCTCTACAATAGGCACTAACATGACACTAAAAACCCTACAACGTGTTATTAGACTAACTCTAATAACTGTAGAACAAACCATAAAGCAATACTAAGGACCTTTATAGAAGTATTAGGGTCGACTCTAAGGACCCTAATGAAATTATATAAGGGGCCTTATAGGCAACTCTATTCCCTGAACCAAACTACAAGTCCTCATATGACCAGCCCTAAACTAACTAACAGCAAATGGATCAGGTGCTTTGCACGTGTACTAAAGCAGTGAACATGTGGACAGTAAAGGCTCTTACTCATCAAGAGGAGCCTTCTTACTCAGCAGCTTACTGAGCATGACTGAGCATGCTCAGTAAGCATGCCCTGACTTCTTACTCATCGATCTATTGTGCTTGATAACAAGGTTATAACTTGTTCCCTGTTTTAGCAGTTCTTTTGTAGTATATAAGCGCTCAATAAAGTAGTGGACAGTCTTCAGACTGTCCATTTGTTTACGGCACTCTCTATCCCTGGGATACTCCTTTAAGGACCATCCCCTTGTGACCATTCTGGCTTCTTCCCTGCATACCTGCTCGACTCTACCACTAACTGTACCTCTCTGGTACTTGATACTGCTTTGGACTCTGCTCCTTGCCCACACCGTCTTAGACATCTATCAACTCATCTTTGAGCTTACCCCTTGCTCTTGAACTGGATAGTTCAATAGTGAGTCTTGACAGCCCCCACTGAACCCTTGAACCAAGTCACAGGGACTTGGCCCCCACTGAACCCTGAGCTAATGCTATAATGGCCATGATGCCATAACACAAGCTAAGCTTCCTTACTCCATTCTGGAGATCAACCTTGAACTACCACCAAACTGCTGGATCCACGTCCAACCTAGACCTCCCCCAGACCTCCCCCAACATGTTGTCGGAACTGCCACCTGGGACAGTTTCCACACCTTCCTTTGCTACATTACCACTGAAAACAATGAAGAACTACCAGTTGAATTTATCAACAACTGCTGGTTTGAGCTAAAACTCAGAAGAGGACAGCTCTACACTCATCAAGACCTTGAACTCATTAGGAACAGCCTTGGATTAGGCTATTGAAGGGAAAACAACCCCCTTTATGAACCCCCATCAGAATCAGAAGCCTCTTCTACAGAAGGCAACCCCCCTGAAACAGAAAACACTGTTGAAACTCAGACACCCTTCGAATCCCCTGCGATGGAACCAGAGGACCTCTCTGAAAACCAGGAACCCATTGAAGTCCTAGAACTTGAACCCAGAACCCTCCTGAACCCATTATGGCAGCCCAACCCCAAGTTGCTGCGCAACCACCCCAGATGGCTGCTCAGGCCCCCCCAGTCATTGTCCCACCCCAAGCAGTTGCCCCAGCACCACATGGAACTAATGGGTCCCTCAGTGGCAAAGAACCCACAGTGTTCACAGGAGAAAGAAATAAAACCAAATGTTTTATTATGGAGTTCAATCTCTTCTGGGGACTTAATGACAATAAAGCAGTCATGATCAGTCCTTTCAAATGAACCATGCTAGCTCTCTCCTACATCCAAGGAGAAAAGGTTGAGGAATGGGTTAACTCACAAGCAACTGCCCTCAGGGAAAAGGTGAATAGGGCCCAAAACCCTGTCAACAGAAATGATGAAGTGTTATGGAACGACTTTGTCACAGACTTAACATTCAAATTTACCAACATGGCAGAAAAGGAAGACGCTCAAGCAGCTCTCGCCAAACATGAAATGAAAGAATCTCTAGACGACTACATTTTCACCTTCGAACAACTCTTGACTAAAACTGGATGGCCTGAAACCGACGTAATTGCCATTGAAAGTTTCAAGAATGGACTCAAATGGTGTTACTGAGTGGTTTGGGGTCCAGAAGATGCCAGAACACCTGAACTATGGACTGCACTGTTTGCATCATGTGTGCGTCAGATCTTGATTGTTTATGTCCATTGATATCGCGTTCGAAAAGTGTTGATTGTATCTTTCTGAAGATGTACTAAAGAAGCAATGAGTAGCATTGCTTCTGTCCCAGATGTTCCTGTACTGCCATGTATGTTGCTTCCTTGCTTAGGAAAGTACTTATGACACTGAGATTGCTACTAGGGAAGCACTTAATGCTTCCAGCACTGAGATCATTTACATAGAAGCAACCTCGCTTCTATGAGCTGCCTTTTGCTTCTATAGCACCAACCAGTACTACAGTAGCATGAACCTTATCCCTGTAGGGCTATATAAAGCCCCCAGTCTGTAGCAGTTGAGCCTTAAGCTTGACTTAGTTTGCCAATCCCAAACAGTTGACTCCTACCCCGTCTGCAGAGCCCCTCTCATCTTGTTGCCATACTCCAGAAGGATCTAACACTCCTTCCCCTCCACAAGTATTGCTTGCTTGACTCAAGCATATCTGCATTGGTAGGGCGCATTCATAGACGCAACCATTGATCTTATTTAAGGCACTTTGGAGCCTTAACATAAGTCAAGCTTCTATCACAGACATCACTGTGAAAGCAAACCAGAAATAGGCAGGAAGCCTTAAGACCAGGACCTAGTCATCATATGGTCAGCAACCTACACTGAAGTAGTCAAGGGAGAGAATCTATACAGACCTCTCCACAACAAGAAGAAGGTGTACTATGTGACTCTCAACGAGCAGCACGGTTGGACACACTCATATTTCTGTAAAGACCCCTACTGTCATTGGCATAGACAGTGGTAAGCAGGCACACAAGTCCAAACTCCCTAGGAAAGGCAGTGGCAAGCGGACAAACTGGAGATCGAAGGTGAACATAGCATATGCATAAAGTTCAACCAGAAATCGAAGCAAGGAACCAAATTTGGTTGGTTCAAAGCTAGAGAGAGGGACGATCTACCCTCAGGAATCAAAGGGACTGCCATCTGGTGTCAAGACATGTACTGCTGATCCTTAAGGACTCAGGAGCAGGTGGGCAAGGGTTGGAACAGATGGTATGTGGCGTAGGTGGCGTTGAACAAGAGGACAAGCCAAATGACTAGAATGTACCAGAAGGGAACTGGTATGTGTAGCTGGAGGCAGAGGCAAAGGTTAGAGGCCAGTGCAGTGAAGGGACTTTAGACAAGGTGGTCATTGAAGAGTACCTTGGAGGTGAGGGAAGTCTTGAAACCGAGCAGTTGTGGGGGAGTACCCAGGAAGATGAGAGTATCACAAATGGACAGTCTGATGACTGCCATGCTACATTGGGGCTTATATACTAGTTACATGTCTGAGTACGAACTACAGAGAATAACTCAGACTCTTTGGACCACTCCAATCAGATTCTAAGGGCATAAACACATTGTGTCAGACCTATGGGTGACTCAGGACGATTAGGGAGACAATGGAGTGATGATATCATGATGACATCATTGTGGAGTGCTTGGTAAGCATATGATGTCATGGTGGAGTTGCTCAGTCAGCTATGATGTCAGTGGCACTTCATGACATCATGTAGATTGTCCAAGAGGTCTAGGAGTCCTTCCAGTGTTTCAGTAGCAAGTGGCTAAATGGTCATGTGGCCAGCACGTGGTGAGTTAATCCAATAGGAAGGAGGGTGTTTTTAGTGAGTCAGAGGGATTGGAAACCAGGGTCCTTTGTCACCAACTGGGGGCGGTGTTGCTGACAAATCAGTTCACACACAAGATGAGCACAGGGAGTCGAGCGAGATGTCAGGACTCACTGTTGAACTATCCAGTTCAAGAGCGAGGGGTAAGCTTGAGGATGAGTCGATAGACATCCAAGACGGCATGGGCAAAGAGCAGAGTCCAAAGCAGTATCAAGTACCAGAGAGGTACAGTTACTGGTAGAGTAGAGCAGGTACGCAGGGAAGTAGCCAGGGTGGTCACAAGGGGACAGTCCTTAAAAAAGTATCCCAGGAATGGAGAGTGCCGTAAACAAGTGGACAGTCTGAAGACTGTCCATTACTCTATTGAGCGCTTATATACTACAAGAGAACTGCTAAATAGGGAACAAGTCATAACCTTGTTATCAAGCACAATAGATGGATGAGTAAGAAGTCAGAGTACGCTTACTGAGCATGCTCAGTCATGCTCAGTAAGCTGCTGAGTAAGAGGGCTTCTAATGATGAGTAAGAACCCCTATTGTCCATGTGTTCACTGCTTTAATACACATGCAAAGCACCTGATTCATTTGCTGTTAGTTAGTTTAGGGCTGGTCATTTGGGGACTTGTAGTTTGGTTCCAGGAATAGAGTTGTCTATAAGGCCCTTTATATAGTTCTATTAGGGTCCTTAGAGTCAACCCTGATACTTCTATTAAGGTCCTTAGTATTGCTTTATAGTTCGTTCTATAGTTATTAGAGTTAGTCTAATAACACATTGTAGGGTCCTTAGTATTGTGTTAGCGCCTATTGTAGGGCACTTAGAGTCGTCCTAAAGGGTCCTTAGGGAGGCTATAATACTGTCCTTTATTGCTAAAAGGGTTGCCATTAAGTGGGGCTTGCAGTATGTTGATTGTGCCAAGAATTGCTTGTGCGACAATGTGCATGCGATATTGTGGACACCTCTACTCACCCCTTTTGTCCATGTGAACAGGGTGAGACCATAGGGACTGGGTTTCCTCTTATAAGGAAGAGTCCTTCAAGGGCCCTCTCTGGAGAATGGTTCATGACACGAGATGCTAAGTCTTCATGAGTTTCTGGGATCTCGGAGATGACAATGCCGAAGCACTTGTGTTCCGCGGAGAGGAAATAGGGACGATAGGTCTTTGCATTCAAAGACTTAGAGGATTGAGATGCTTTCAGAGACAATTGCTTGAGTACTTGCAAGCCTACAAGATCCGAAGCAAGTATCCAGTGTATTTCACAGGAGAACAAGCTTGAGGCTTGTTCTCGTTGGATAGCAGTCTTATATACATGTAGAATACTATATCAAATAGTATTCATGAGGCAACAACGAGGCAATTGTGCTAGAACATGCAGAAAACAGGTGGTACAAATGAGGTAGAATGAGTCATAGAAATGTGTGGGAAACATGAGTCGTGTCCGGGTAGGCTTGCCTGGTTGCCAGTCCAGTCCGATGTACTGGTTCTTGTGACATTACCCCCTTGTTAAGGTCTAACCTATGTAGGGGTGAATGTTGGAGATGCAGCGATGGGTGTGATAGTGAAGTTGATCTCAGGGGACTCGACATACATATTTTGTGTGGTTTGCATTGTTGGTGTGGAGTTCTACAAAGATCTGCCTTATGTCTGTGGCAATTGCAGAGGACACAAGTGGTGATCTTAGGACAATCAACGGTGTCGTGTCCACCGTCGAGACACCAGGAGCACTTATCAGCGATATGAGGGGAGAATTGGTACCAGGGGTCCATAATTGCTTCTTTGGCATCCTTATGCTCTTGTTCAGTTAGCTGTGGCATGGATTGGAAGAGGATTCTTGGCTTGAGTCAGGTTTTAGCGTTAGCTCTCGCCAGCTTAACTTTGCTGTCTCAAATCTCCCATAGCATGTTGTGGTAATGTCCTCTGGCTGTGACAAGTTGATTGACCATTTGTTGTGCTTTTTTAATGGCGAATCAATAGCAAAGAACCTTGGCCTTGAGAGACAGATCTTCTTCAAAGGTGAGGGCCTCGTTCACGGCTTTAGTGTGTCTGAGTCCTTCTTGAAATAAGAAGGCATCCTTTGTTGTAAGGAGGGGATGAGGGTAGGGATCAGCACGAGCTTGGACTGAGATTTGATGAGTGGGGCAACCGGGACCATATGTTGCGACGACTGATGGGAATCCATTAGTTAGGTCGGGCAAGATGAATCGTGGGGGAATGGTGTCATCTTCGTTCCCTGGGTCTGGAATTAGGATATCGAGTCCTAAGTTTCCTTCCATCCAGCCGTCTCCTAGTTCTAGTAATTCAGCTGCAGTGTCTGTTCCAGGAGCTATGGGTGCTACATAGGCAGGGGGAGGAGTGTCGTTGTCAGGTGGTGCCACTGGAATGAAGTTCTTGTTGAGAAGGACAGTGTTTATTGGTTGTTGAGGGATAAGTGTGTTGAGCCGAGGGGGAATAGGATGGGGTCAGGGTCAGGGGAGCGGATGTGGTAGGATGGACTGCGAGTTACTGGAGGACTAGTTCCTCTAGTAGGAGAGCGGTTGCCAAAGGCTTGTAGTATGGTGGGTAGAGTTTCTTCATGCCAGAGTTCTTGGGCTTGTGCTATCATTGCTGCGTGTCATGCAGCACGTTGTACCAGAAGTTGGGTGTTGATAGTCATGGCTGTGGACGGAGATGGTTCTCTGGAGATTGGTAGAGGAATAAGGGTTGGAGAGTATGGAGGAGTGGGGACAAGGGTAGCAGAAGAGGCAGTGGGTGAGTTGGAGTTGGAAGACATGTTGGGATGTTAGGGGAGAAGGGAAGAGCGGTAGGGAATGTTAGTTGAGGATAGTGATCTTTTTATGCATTGGGTCATCCAGCTGTAGCGGAGTAGAATTCTTTTAGAAGTTCTGGGGCATTTAAGTCATAGTGGTCAACCCATGAGTCATCTAATGTTGGGTAACCTTTCCAGTGTACAAGGTATTGAAGTTTACGTGTTCTTCCAAACCTTCTAGCATCTAGAATTGCTTCAATTTCATATTCTTCTTCATTATTGATGATTGGGGGAGGTCGAGTGAATGGCATGCCATATTCCTCTGTTTCTATATAGGGTAGGAGTAGTTTGATGTGGAAAATGTCATGTATCTTCATGGATGATGGGAGTTGGAGTTGGTAAGCAACCTTGGAAACTTTCTTAGTGATGGGGAAGGGTCCATTGCATTTTGGTGTCAGTTTGCAATTTCCTCATGTCTTGAGGTTCTTGCCTTCTAACCATACAAGGGTTCCTTCTTTCATTTCTGGGTTATCAGGTCTTTGGGGTTGTTGTTTACATTCTAGAAGTTGTTGTGTGTCTTTTCTAGATTCTTCTAGTTCTCTGAGATGATTGGTGGAGGCTGGCACATTTTTGTCTTCTAGATTGATGTTAATTTGGGGTTTGAATCCCATGAGTAGTTCATGTGGTGATCATCGTGATGTCTTGTGTTTCCATGAGTTGTGCGTGTACTCGGCAATAGGGAGCATTTTTGCCCAAGAATGAGGGTGGGTCGCAGTCCAGGGTCTTAGGTATTGTTCTAGCCATGTGTTCATCCTCTCAGTTTGTCCATTGGTTTGGGGGTGAAATGCTGTAGACATGTTTTGTTTGATGCCTAGACTTTTGCAAAGGGCTTTCAGGAAGTTTGATGCAAATTGAGGGTCTCTATCAGATATGATTCTTTTGGGGGTGCCAAACCAAGGTATGAGGTGTTTCAAGTACTTGTGTGCAACACCTGTTTTGTCGATCATTTTATTGCAGGGAATGAACTTTGTTGCTTTAGAGCATCCTTGATCAACGATGGTAAGAACGCTGTCAAATCCTTCTGATTTAGGCAGATCAGTGATGAGGTCCATTGATACATATTGGAATGGGCCTTGTTCAACATGTGTGTCAAGTGGAAAGGTTGTGGCCTTTTTCCTGGGTAGGTTAGTCTTGGATTCTTGACATTTGGCGCAACCTTTTACATATTGTTCCATGAAGTGTTGTAATCTAGGACCTTCATAATGTTGCTTGACTAAGTCCCATGTGTTGGCTATTCTGGGATGTCCTGCAGGTGGGGCGTTGTGGAATTGTTGTAAGATTTCTTGTTGTTTGTCCAGTTTGTCAGGTAGATAAAATTTTCTGTGTAAAGATTTCAGGTGGGAGGAGGGTAGTTTTTTGTTCTTCTACCCCCTTGTTAAGGTCTTTGCGACAAGAAAGAGTATCAGCAATGGTATGGGTGTGTCCAGGGATGTGTTCCATAGTTAAGTTGAAGTCTTGCATATATTGCATCCATCTTGCTTGTCATCCTGTTAGTTTCTGTGGTTCTTTAAAGTATGTAAGATTTTTGTGGTCGGTTCTTATTCAAATTGGTTTATCTGCGCCCAAGAAGAATGGTCAACCACTTTTAAGACCAAAAATGACAGTGGCTAGTTCTTTATCATGTGTATTGTAGTTTCTTTCTGCATCTAATAATGTTCTTGAATAGAATGCTATAGGATGGAGTCCGTCTTCATGTTCCTGAGAAATAACTGCTCCTATAGCAAATCCTGATGCATCAGCATTGAGGATGAATCGTTTAGTCCAGTCTGGTGTTCGTAGGACTGGGTAAGATACACATGTTTCTTTTAGTGTTAGAAATGCCTGTTTTTCCTTGGACGTCTATTCCCATTGTCTGTTCTTTTTTGTTAAATCATTGAGAGGTCTGGCTTTTATTGAAAAGTTTGGGATGAAGTTGTGGTAGAAGTTGCAGAATCCTAGGAAACTTTGGACTTCTTTTAGTGTTTTTGGTGTAGGCCAGTCTTTAATTCCTTTGACTTTAATTGGGTCCATGGTGATCTTCCCTTTGCCAATGATTACTCCCAAATATTCAACCTTTTTCTTGTGGAATTGACATTTTTCTGGTTTGAGATATAGGTCGTGTTGTTTTAATTTTGATAGGATGTGTTTGAATTTGGACCTATGTTCATTTTCATCGTTCTTTGTGGCAATGATGATGTTGTCCATGTAAATTTTGAGCCATCCTTGGGCAAGTTCTTCTTGGAAAATGTCATCCATCATGGTTTGGAAGGTTGCTGAGGAATTGGTTAATCTAAAGAACATCACCATTGGTTTGAATAGTCCATCACTGGTTTTGAAGGCGGCTTTCCATTCATCTCCTGTCAAGACACGTACTGCTGATCACGAAGGACTCAGGAGCAGGTGGGCAAGGGTTGGAACAGATGGTACACGGCGTAGGCGGCGTTGAACAGGAGGATGAGCCAAATGACTAAGATATACCAGATGGGGACTGGTACGTGTAACTGGAGGCAGAGGGGAAGGTTAGAAGCCAGTGCAGCGAGGGGGCTTTAAACAAGGCAGTCGTAGAAGAGTACCTTGGAGGCGAGGGGAGTCTTTAAACTGAGCGGTCGCGGGGGAGTACCCAGGAAGATGAGAGTATCACAAATGGACAGTCTGACGACTGCCATGCTTCATTGGGGCTTATATACAGTATACAGGGTCGATTACAAAGAACTGGAACTATTCTAGATCCCTTGATACCATCCAATAGGACTACAGAGGCATAAACTCACTTGTGTCAAGTTTCAGGCTTACTGAGCGCATTACTGAGCATTGTGGAGCGATGACATCATTATGATGTCACTGTGGGGCGCTTAGTGAGCCTATGAGGTCACTGTGGAGTTGCTCAGTCAGCTATGATGTCATTGGAGCCTTGATGACGTCAGATGAGTTATGCAACAGTTTCTAAGGCCCATGATACCAACCGAGAATTCTTGAACTTTGAACTTGAACTTGAATTTCAGGATTTTCCGGGAGTGACTGGTGTGACCAGTGTGATATAAGTGACATCACATATATGATAAACTAATAGGTTTTTTTCTAATATGAGTTTTTATTCGCTTGTGATTTGCATATTCGTGTATTGTGATTGCAGCCGTGACTGGGAACTGACTCAGTCCGCTTGTGTCTGCTGAATGTTGCCGAGGCATACTGTAGGGCCCAGGATCCATGCACGTGGAGTGAGAGATTTTTGAAGAGGAAATGGAAAATCTTTTTTTGAAAAAAAATACTATTCAATAACACGTTCTGTGCGGTCCCTCTGAATTCTCTGATACTGCTCCCACATGTCATCAGCAATTTTATCTCGCCTGATATTTGCTTGCTCCCTCTCACGCTGCGTCACAGGGCCTGTTCCAAGTTCACCAGCCAGCACTTCCTCTTCTTGTGCGTCCATCTGGAGGTCAGCCACTTGGTTGTCAAAGGTGCCAATCTCCCTAGAGTCATATGCGTGAATAAGATTGTGAAGTGCTGCGAGTGCACATGGGATGCATGCTTGAACTCCCATGTCATACTTGCGGGGTTGTGAGAGAATCTTGAAATGCCGCTTGAGAATTCCAAAAATGCATTCAATGACATTGCGAGCTTGGGCATGACGCAAATTGAACAGCTCCTTGGGTGTGCATGGCCTAGGACAAACATCAGTAAGACAACTTGAAAGTAAGACAACAAAGACTCACCTTGTGCGAGCATGGCCCCATTCAGCTAGATGGTACTGCATGCCTCGATAAGGGGTGAGAAGTACATCTGACGAGGCAAAACCCGCATCACCAAGATAATACTTCCCCCTTGGGACATGAAGATCAGAATGATGTGCTGCATGAAAAAGTGTCGCGTCAGCAGTGGAACCCTCCCAACCAGTCAGCAGGTAGGTGAAGCAGAGGTCAAATGAGCATCCCACGAGGCAGTTCTGCATGAGACCTCCTTTGCGGTTCCTTGCCGCATCACGCTCTGCAGCAGTGGCAAAACAGTCGATATGTGTACCGTCAATAGCACCCAGCACGTCCTTGAGAAATGGAAAGAATTTGGGGTTGCTTTGGATGAAGGGGTGAGGGGGTGAATCGGCATTGGGAAGGCGCACAAATGTGGTGTAGAAGGGAGGGCTTGAGAGAACGCCTAGAATTTTTTTAAAATACCTAGCTATCCATCAGACAACATCTGAAAGAAACCTGAGAGATACTTACTTTGAAATGGTGTGGGGTGACCGCTGAAAACGCTCTCTGACATGTGTCGATGGCAGCCCTGTGACAGCTGTATAAAGGAAGATAGCAATTTGTTCTTCGACTTGGACGTGTCGTGATGATGAGATACCAAGTCATTGGAGGATCTGCTGGAGGATGATAAATACATTTTTATGCACCCCAAGCTCAGTCTGAATGCGCTCTGGATGGCCAGTGAGTAGGTCCTCAACCCACTTAGCCCCAGTGTATGAAGATGTGTGATATGGGATAGGAGGACAATAGAGGGGTTCAAGGAGCTCAAGTAATGCTTGGCAGCAAAGTAAGAGAACAGTTGACATATTTAACATGACATAGAGCCGTTGGTGCCATTGGCGTCGCCATTGTACCCATTGCTGATGAGGGTTATCGGGCATCTTGAGCAAGGGAGGGGACAACAATGGGGACAAAGCGTGCAACTTTTTGACAGAAATCTTTTTTGGCACATCACATGTAATTTCACAATATGTGAAATATTTATTTGGATACACATACATGACACAACAACACAAACCATCGCTTACGCTCGCTTCACTTTCTCCACCAGATTACGTATGTATCCACATGCAAACTCACGTGATGACTCCACGGATATGAGCACGAGGTAGCCATCCACCTCTCCGATGCCGCAATTGGCAAACAGGGATAATGCTGGGACAATATCATCAGTTGGCAACCAACAACCATTTGTGATATCCTTGATATCACTGGCAAGGTGTTGGACTGCCAGTGTCCGGCGTGCATACTTGGGAAGTGCCAAAAATCGAGGTACAGTATCACCTGCGAGTGCGGGTGTGGGTGCAGGTGCGGGTGCGGGTGCAGGTGCGGGTGCAGGTGCGAGTGTGAGTGTGTGTGCAGGTGCGAATTCAGGCATGGGCGGGGAGAAACCAAGAGAATGGACAGTTGAGTCGAAGACATCAACAACTCTGTTCATGACTGCTGTAACACCCATGACAGCAGATGCCATGGTGTCACCCCTCTGTTTTTTAGCTGAAGATGTTTTGGTCATCAGGATATTGTCAATGTGAGGTGATTTACGCTTGTTGGTTATGAAGTCGAATGAGGTATTTGATGGTGAAGTTGATGCCCTCCTGCTGCTGCCGACTTGAGACAAATCGGGGGTCAGGTGAGCAGGAGTAGGTGGCTGGGATGGAGCATGCTCAGCACTGTCAAGACACGTACTGCTGATCACTAAGGACTCAGGAGCAGGTGGGCAAGGGTCGGAACAGATGGTACGCAGCGAAGGCGGCGTTGAACAGGAGGATGAGCCAAATGATGAGGAGGTACCAGATGGGGACTGGTAGGTGTTGCAGAAGGCAGAGGCGAAGAGCAGAGGCCAGTGCAGCGAGAGGGCTTTAAACAAGGCGGTCGTTGAAGAGTACCTTGGAGGCGCAGTCCATAGTTCAGGTGTTCTGGCATCTTCTGGACCCCAAACCACTTGGTAACATTTCCCCTCCTTCAGATTGGTGGTCCCACACACCAATGATTCTAAAATCAAGTGGTGGGGTCAATGTGGTGTGAACTAAGGCCAGGCCTTGGCCATATATCATCCTGTTAATAACTCAACAAAGCCCTTTCACTTTGTACCCTCTACCCACCTCTGTTCCCAATCAACTTCCCTCCTAACAAAGCATACATTGCAAAGGACCCTGGTTTCCAATCCCTCTGACTTGCTAAAAACACCCTCCTTCATATTGGATTAACTCACCATGTGCTGGCCACATGACCGTTTAGCCACTTGCTACCAAAACACTGGAGGGACTCCTAGACCTCTTGGATGATCTACATGACATCATGAAGTGCCACTGACATCATAGCTGACTGAGCAACTCCACCATGACATCATATGCTCACCAAGCACTCCACAATGATGTCATCATGATATCATTGCTCCATTGTCTCCCTAATCATCCTGAGTCACCCATAGGTCTGACACAATGTGTTGATGCCTTTAGAATCTGATTGGAGTGGTCCAAAGAGTCTGAGTTATTCTCTGTAGTTTGTACTCAAACTTGTAACTAGTATATAAGCCCCAATGTAGCATGGCAGTTGTCAGACTGTCCATTTGTGATACTCTCATCTTCCTGGGTACTCCCCTGCGACCACTCAGTTTAAAGTCTCCCCTCATCCTCAAGGTACTCTTCAACGACCACATTGTCTAAAGCCCCTCACTACACTGGCCTCTACCCTTCACCTCTGTCTCTTGCAACATCTACCAGTACCCCTCTCGTACCTCCTCGCCGTTTGGCTCGTCCTCCTGTTCAATGCCGTCTATGCCGCATACCATCTGTTCCGACCCTTGCCAACCTGCTCCTGAGTCCTTAGTGATCAGCAGTATGTGTCTTGACATCTGGACAGTCTCTCATCATTCCTGTATTGACCAGCCAATGCTCAAGTGTCCACTCCCATCTCTCCCACTCTTGTCAATACCCCCCTGCGTCTTCCTTTGCCTTTTCAACCAACTCCATGCACCACCCTCCAGCTCCTCACTGAAAACTTCGATCCCATCCATACTTCATCGCCCCTCACCATCATTGACTCCCCAGTAGTCCCACCAACTTCCCCTGTCACTGCCCAGCCTATTCCAGGCGACTTCGTCCCTGTCAGCACCCCTCCTCCAGTACAGAACGAGCAACAGCAAGCAGACCTTCCTCCCTTGCCTGAAGGCTTCCTTGACCATCCCCTTTGTGCAGCATTTCAGTTCCATCCTCACCAGTACTTCGTCCTCCCCACCACCAGCCATTCCTACGAGCAGTGGCAACCCCTCCATGACTTAAACTACCAAGACCACCTATCATGCATCCCTACCACAGAGCAGTTAAGTTGTTGCACCTTTACAGACACCTACACCACTGCCTTCTGTGCTTGCATCGTCCACACTTTTGCAGTGGAGCCCTCCAACACTGCCCTTGCCACACAGTATCATCTCACCCCCTTTGGCATCTGTTCCTCTGTAGGAATACATGCCCCAGATGCTGACTTCCCCCTTGGATGCCTCACTTATGTTTTTAACACTTCTTTGTTCAGAAAGCTTCTTACTTTACACCCATTTACCGTCCTGCGTACGAAGGTTCCTTTTGCTTATCTATCATACATGACTTCTTGGACAGACATCTAGCCTTTGCATACAGTTGCTTACACTTTGAGGAAGGAAGTAACCATGTATCCTTGCACCACTACTTGACCTATACGGTCAACACCATATGTTTTAACCCTCAGCTACTTCACTTGTGCTTCTCGCCTTGTGTCCCTGCCAACCCTCTCAAGTTAGTCGAGAATTATTGTTCACAAACCATAGATCTTGCGCATGGTTCTTAAAAGTAAGAACCATCCTTGTAACACTTCAATAAAGATCAAATAAAGATCCTTTTTTTGTCTTAACTAAAAGTGCCTCGAGAATACACCTTAGAAGAAGACAAAGAAGAAGATGCTATCACTAGACATGTCTTAAGCCTAAATCATTATCAAACTTGGACCTCCATCACATTCCTTGTCACCACTTTAACCAACCTACACAGTGTACCAGAAATTGAACCACCCCACAAGGACTTCCCCCACCTTATCATCAAAGAGTTCCTTGGAGTCTTGCCTTTTGGACAACTCTTAAGCCACAATGAACACCTGCTATATGTTGAAACTCTTAGTTGACTTCTACCACCAGCATGACAACAATTGTTATATTGGCACCTTGCTCAAGCAAAGAACATCCAAGGACAACCAGTGGACTACCAATCCCTACACACCAGTGAATTAAATCTCTGGACCAGAGTCATCCAACCATGCCACCACACCATTGTCCACTCTTTGAGAACAGGATATCGTCTATTCTATTTGGGGTGGACATATATCAGTTACTATTGCCTCACAGTCCAGTTCTACCACCTACACCTTAACAGAATACAAAGAGAGGATTGATCTTATGTCCAACTCACAGTTGTACCAGGAATACATAACACCTTTGACTGGGAAACTAACTCCTGGTTATACAATGTAGATTACAACCAACCTTGGGCAATTACCAGCCCAGATGCCTCATATACTGGTCCCCCTACATATTATTCAGTCCTAGCAGTCCTAGAAGCCTCAAGTCTTGTCCCTCAACACCTCATGCCGATCCAAACCACTGTCCCAACCAGTCAAGAATGTTGGTCCACCAGTACAGAAGATACTGAGACAGATCCATGGATTACCAGGTGTAACTGCAAAGCAGAGTATTGCACATGCGGTTATTGACCAGACACACCTCCCACTCCTAACAGAATTACCTTGTGGACACCAGGCAATTATCACCTCCCATTTCAATAAATCTGGCTCCCTGACACAGAAGACGCACACCATCTCAGCAAGCTCCCTCTAGAGAAACAGTCCCCAATGTGAGAGGCTTCCTTGTTGAAAGACCATTGCCTCCAACTCCCCATCACACCTATGTACCCTTGTTTACCAGTCGTATTCCTACACCTGTTATACCTCCCCAACCCTTTGCATCACCTTTAGTCAAATCCCCTGATAGTATCAACATTAGAAATACTGAACTACATTCTTACTTGCCAGAACAATCTTTCTTAGCTCTAAACCTACCTATGCGATCAAAAAGAGAACTACTTGAATTCAAGAACTATTGTACGCAGGCTTGGCATTTAAGGACAACACACTTTGTAGTGTATCAACATCCCACCAGAGAGATAAATGACTTTGCTATCTCACCAGCAGAATTCAAAGGATACTTGTGAGAAACCCGAGTAGTCTTAACACAAAGTAGCATCACCAAAGAATACTCCTGAATCCACTTAAGAAGACACCAAGGAAGACCCAACACCATTTGACTGAAACCAGCCTACACCATTGCATATCCTTGGAACAATGGCCATTGGACTATAACTGTTGTCTAGATCTATGAGCACTAGGAGAGATATCACTGATGAAGAGGAAAATCTAATCCCACTCCTATTTGAAAACCTCAGTTACGACATCCAAGATCACTGTTACCGAGGAAGATTTGCAGGTGCATCTATTATCAACCACAGGAATCTTTCAGACACTTGGTTATACGAAGACAACAACAACGAAGTTACCACTGAACAACTTAAAGCAGCAGCCCCAGGAGCAGAGAATGTTAAAGACTTCAATCCCTATAACTATACAGGTCTCTTCCTGGATAAGCTAGTCAAGTGGAGCCATTCTAGAAAACATTGGGTTTACTACAACAACCGAGAAGTTGATTTTACGGCCAGAGCAACTCAAGAAGTTACCACTATCTTAGGAACTGCACCAAGCACTCAAAGTGCTACTCCAGGACCCTCCACCCAGTGTAATACTCAACAACCTACCCCTCATACAGTTAGCAACATACCACAAACAGTCCCTCAAGCACTCACTCCAACTAGGATCCAATTACAAGGTTCAGCCCCACCTATTGTTACAACCGCAACAACTCAGAACACCACCATGTCAAAACAATCCACGCCTTGTAGGAACTGCCCCAGAACCCTTTGATGGAAAGGCTGATAATGCAGAAGCCTTTTGGGCAGCCCTAGCCAATTATTACTACATTAATGGCAACTCCTTTACAGACAAAAGCAAAAAGGTCACCGCTGCACTAACCCACTTTAAAGTAGGAACACCTGCCAGAGCATGAGCTAGAGAACAGACTACTAAAGCTATGGCTCATACAGTAGCAGACTATGGATCATGGGATGACTTCAAGAAAGCCTTTGCTGATCATTTCATCCCTGCAGAAGCAGAATTAGCCTCCACTAACACCATGCACACTTACTATCAAGGGAAACTACCATTTAATGAATGGTATCAGGAATGGTCACACCATGCATCATGAGCTACCACCGATGAGAGGACAAAGATGTACGCATTCAGAAAGAACATTAACCCAGCCCTACATCAGAAGATATTGGGAATCACACTGACACCCACTACCCTTGCAGCCCTTGTCAAAGCAGCATGAGAATTTGACAACCTATTCCACCTGTACAATTCCACAGCCTTTCAAGGAGGATGCTCTGTGCATGTCTGAGGATTAAACACTCAAGGATCAGATAATCCATTGGAAATTAACTTGTACCAAGGGGAACCTAACAAACAACCCTGGGAATCCAGAAGTGAAAGGAAACCCCTCAGAGATGCAGAGAAAGAGTTTCAACGCAAGAACAACCTCTGTTATTACTGTGGAAAGAAGAACCATATGGCAAACCAGTGTAGAGCAAAGAAAGCAGCCCAAGGACATCAAAGACAAGGATCTCACCCCCAAACAGTAAGGGCCACTACTATTCAAGATGAAAATATTGAACCTGCACAAGAAGAACCAGTTCCTGTCATGTCATTGACTACCTGGAGAGATACACTTGCAGACTCAATCCCTCACCCTAGATCAGCTCCTATGGATTTTTGATTGCCCCCCCTTCTGCACCAAGAAGGGACACAGTCCAAATCAGTATGATACAATGAGAAATCACCAAGGTTTTTACCAAGAATATCCACTCCCCATCCATTGCCTTGAAAGTTACCCTGGTGGGGAAGACAAGTGGCAAAGAAATTGGTGCAAGAGCCCTACTTGACAGTGGGGCAGAAGGAATGATAATTCATGAACGATTTGCACAAAGACACCATCCTATACCTCCAAACCATGACCAGACCATTGCCTGCACAAAATGTGGATGGAACACAAAATGCCAATGGACTAATACACTTTAGCACTATCCAGAGACTTCGTATTTGAGTGCACACAGGCGCTACCCATGATGAACAAGCAGAATTCCTTGTCACTAACATTGGAGACCATGACATTATCCTAGGAACAGATTGGTTATGACACCATAACCCAGATATTGATTGGGAAAACAATACAATCACACTAAAGAATTGCCCCCAAACCTGCCTTATGACGCACCCAAGTATAACCATTGCATCTGCATCTGGAACGCAGAATTACCAAATACAAGTGCTTACTTTTCCTGAAGAAGAAGAACCCAAGTTCGCAAATGTTGCTGCACTAATCTTCCCAGATACTGAAGGATTGTTGAACCCATGCATGGATGAACAAATCTACAATGCTTTTAGACCAGTAACAATTAACATACAAGCAAAATCAACAATGCTACTAAGTTAGCAACATCTGAAACACCACTAGACGAACTCATTCCCCCCCCAATTCCTGAAATGGTGAAAGGTGTTTGATGAACAAGCTTCCCAATGTCTCCCTGCTCACCAACCATGGGACCATGCAATCAACCTGAAACCAGGAGTCACCTGACATGATTGTGGCATCTATTGACTGACCCCCAAGGAATTACAAGCCCTAAAAGAATATCTAGACGAACATTTGAAGAGAGGCACTATTCAACCATCGAAAGCAGCTATTGCCAGCCCATTCTTCTTTGTAGAAAAGAAAGAAGGAACTCTACAACCAGTACAAGACTACAGAGCCCTGAATACAGCGACTATCAAAGACGCATACCCATTACCACTGATTCCTGAATTATTGCCGTTTTCAGCACACTTGGCGGAGCTTGAATTCCACCCAAATCGGCACAGAAACCCCCTCAAACATGCGGGATGAATATCTCCCTCAAAACAGCTTCAATTCATATGAAATTTATTGTCCCTGAATCGCCTGAATGAGGGCTAGGCAGCCCCATTGTTTTCATGAGATTTGAGTGAGAATTGGTGGAGCTGGACTCAAGCCACCTCCACATGTGTATTAGATGAATTACAACTCAAAATCATGGTCTATATCTATTATTTTTCCCTCATGTTGTACCCATGGGCTGTCTTGAGGCAGCCCCATAGTGTTTTTGACTCAAGTGTTGTGGTGTGCAATGTTATTTCCAGTGCAATTGGAGTCGTGGCCAGCCACTCATCACCCCTCTCACCTCTCAATTCTGACCATCCTTCTTGTTTTTCACAGACAGAGAGGAGTGGGTTGCAAAGAGGGGTCCTATTCTGAACTCTTTCTACTACAGAGTAGCTAGGGTGTTTTTATATACAGGAGTCGTCTCCATTGCAGGTGGTGGCAGTACGCGTGGACGAGGAGCGAAGGCGTAGGCGGTGAGCATGAGTTTGTAGATAGAGATGTAGGTGGTGAGGATTCGAGAAAGAGGATGTGTGGGGTGGCTTGTGTGGGGGTGGGATCTGTTGTCTTGCGGCGGCGGTGGCGGGGTCGTCTCCACTGCAGGTGTCGGCAGCAGACGTGGGCGAGAGCGTGCGAATGGATGGGGAGGCGATGTGGGAGGTGGCATACGGTGTGCTGTTGGCGTTGGCGACTGCTTCTCCTGCGGCGGCAGCAGCGTGGTGGCGGCTTCTGCTCCTGTTGTGGCATGTTGTGGCTAAGTTCGTGGCCGAGGCCTTCTTGGTCTTCTGGGGTGGTGCTGGTGTCGCGCGAAACTACTAAAGCAGCGGCTGTGACTGAGAAGACTGAGGCTGAGACTGAGAAGGTGGCGGCAGACTGAGCTGGTGCGACGGTGGAGGCGGATGGGGCAGAGGCGACGACTGAGGGCAACGCAGGGGTGACGGCGGCTGTGGCTGACAAGGGCATGGCGGCGGTGGCTTGTGAGACGGTGGTGGAGGCGGCGGTGTGTGGCGGTAAGACGTCAGTGGCTGAGGCTGAGGCTACGGCGGCAGCTGATGAGACTAAGGCGGCTGGCAAGGCTAAGAGCGCGGTGGCGGCGGTTGACTGATCTGAAGGTGGGGCAATGGAGACGGCTGGCAAAACTAGGGGCGTGGTGGCGGCGGCTGAGACTGAGAAGGCTGAGGCTGAGGGCAGGGTGGAGATGGCGGTGGCTGGTGATGCTGGTGCTATGATGGACTGGGCTGAACTGATGAGTATGGGCGAGGCTAAGACGGAGACTGATGCGAAGTCGGCGGCTGGCACGACTGAGGCTACTGTGGCGATGGGCGAGGCGACAGACGAGACAGTGCGTAAAGAGTCGTGTGGCTTATTCATCAACCGTCCACCTGTCCAAACTCCTACTCCAGGACGACGACAGGGCGTTCTTCCCTTCCCAGAGCTGCTCACCATACCTTGCTCTACCCCTCCATTTCAACCCCCTAAACCTTCATGGGCTTGAAGCAATGTGCATGGGCTCGAAGCAACGTGCTTCAAAATGCCGGCCTGCACTGACACGTACTACTGGCCAAAGGAAGGCTGCCCAAAAAAAAACTGGTGGAAATGAAAGTGACAGCTCAGGCACTCCCACTCGACCGAAGCGATCACAACCACGAGCTCAGGCTTCCAAGACATCCCTTCCTGCTATTGATGAGGATGGGGAGGAAGAGTCCTATGCCTATATAAATGCAGAAGCCTGGGAACTCACTACAGCACAAACGCACGGACCACAAGACATGCAAAATTGTCGCAAAGGTGCACGGCCTCGATGTCGACTCACCCACACAGCTATATGGCTGGCCGCGAATCACTTACAAGAGTACATATGTGCATATTCCTTTCGTGCCATCTCCTCTTCGTCCTCACATCATCATCATCGTCACCACCAGCACGCCACCCTCACCCCCATCAACCGCCGCACGCCCTCGCCCTCAACGCCCCCGCCTTCACCATGCACTGATGAGTCACAACACACAGCCGAAGAGCCCTGTACCATGCCACCATCTTTGTTGCCATCGGACGGTGTTGCTACTGTACATTTCGGTATGCTTTTCTCCCCTTTTTTACTAGACTCTCATTTTGTTAGTCAGAGATCTGCACGCCGCCTATGCGTCCATTTCCCAGCCTGCCACCGTCTTCCCTCTCCCTTTCTACTTCCACACCCCCTTGCTCCTCTCCCTCGCATCTGCCATCCAAGTTCTCCAATTGTCCCACCCGCAATCACGTTCGGCAGCGCCATCAGCGCCCAAGCGACCACCCACCAGCACTCTCCCTATCCCCCCTCCAGCCTCTCCTTTGCATCGTCTCCCCCTCCTCGCGTTGCGACTCGACCACACCCCTCGTCACCACACCTGGCCTCAGCCATCCTTCACAAATCACCACACGCCATTACCACAGCCGCTGGAGACCACGACTCGATACCTCGCGTCGTCCAGCTTCGGTCCCCTTCTCACGTCTAGATTTCCTTTCATATGATTGTCTTTTGTGCTTTTCCTGTCCCTTAGCCTTAGTTCTAACTTGTATCTGCTACCATGTTGAATAAAGTTGCCCTGTTGTTCCCTTATCATCTGTGTGAACCTCAGTGCAGTCGAATGAACAAATGTGTTCTTGCGTTCCCGCTAGGTGCTCCTCCTCTTTGGAGCTTCAGTCTTATGAAGTCATTCTGCATTCTTGGACACACTTCACCGCCCCATGGGCTCAGGTGTGCACTTCCTGGGGGGGCTCCTTCCCAGCACATGACCGTGCTACTGTCACACGATATGAGGGAAACGACGTTGCACACCACAACGCTTGAGTCAAAAACACTATGGGGCTGCCTCAAGACAGCCCATGGGTACAACATGAGGGAAAAATAATAGATATAGACCGTGATTTTGAGTTGTAATTCATCTAATACATATGTGGAGGTGGCTTGAGACCAGCTCCACCAATTCTCACTCAAATCTCATGAAAACAATGGGGCTGCCTAGCCCTCATTTAGGCGATTCAGGGACAATAAGTTTTATGTGAATTGAAGGTGTTTTGAGGGAGATATTCGCCCCGCATGTTTGAGAGGGTTTTCTGCGCTGATTTGGGTGGAATTCAAACTCCGCCAAGTGCGCTGAAAACGGCAATAATTGACAAACTCCAGGGAGCCCAATACTTCACCAAGTTCGATGTATGATGGGGATACAACAATATTCACCTAAGAGAGGGTGATGAACACCTCACAGCATTCAAGACACCATTAGGACTCTTTGAACCATTGATAATGACATTCAGTCTCTGCAATGCCCCAGCCACTTTCCAACGATTTATGAACACTATCCTAGCAGAATACATTGCCACTGAACAAGTGGTGGTTTATCTAGATGATATATTAATCATGGCACAGACCCTGAACGAACTGGATGACTGGACACACAAGGTTCTAAAGACACTCCAAGACTACGAGTTATACTTGAAACCAGAGAAATGTGCTTTTCGGCAAACCTCTATTAGCTACCTAGGCATCAATATCTCCCAAGGATGAATATCCATGGACCGGGACAAGTTAATAGGCATTACAAAGTGGCCTACTCAACCAACATTACGGAAGTACAAGCATTTCTAGGATTTTGCCAACTTCTATCAACAATTTATCCACCAATACTCATGGATGGCATGACCCTTGTTTAATCTAACCAAGAAAGAACACCCCTTCAAATGGGAAGATGATGAAGAACAAGCATTTAGAAAATTAATCCAGGTGTTCATGACAGCCCCAGTCCTCATGTTACCTGATCATACTAAACCCTTCCAACTCATCTGTGATGCAAGCGACTTTGCAGTTGGCTCAATTTTAGAACAACCTGACAAATTTAACAGATATCACCCAGTAGCCCATTTTTTGAAGTCCTTGGACCCTGCACAATGAAATTACATGATCTATGATAAAGAACTCCTTGCCATTGTCTCATCCCTCTGGAAATTTCAACACTACCTTGAAGGCACAGCACACCCTATTGAGTTGTGGACGGACCACAATAATTTAATTTGACATACTTCATGATGAAACAGAAACTCACTCAGCGACAGGCCCGATGGGCACTCCCTCTCAGCAATTTTGACTTCACTATCACGCATCACCCAGGAACCATGATCAAAGCAGATGGTCTGTCCAGGCAGCCAGACTTTAAAGAGGGGATACAAAATGAAAATGATGGAAAGATACTCCTTGACGATAAATATTTTAAAATCAGAGCAACATGCACCTCTGCTACAGAACCAATTGATCAAGACCTTCGACAACAACTACAATCTAGCAAAGACTATGACCCAGAAGTATCTAATGCATTAGCAATCATTATAAAGAATGGACCAAGACAATTGTCCAAAGGCCTACAGGACTGGAATCTCAAAGATGGATTAATATTATTCAAAGGAAAAGTCTACATCCCAAACAATGACACCCTACAAAAGAAGATTTTGAGACTACACCATGACTCTCTTGCCATGGGACATCCGGGTCAATGGAAAACCTACAAACTAATCAGTCGAAACTATTGGTGGCCAGGAATGCTAACCTACATCAAAAATTATGTAGAAGGTTGTGTAATTTGCCAAAGCACAAAGAACCACCCAAAGACAGAAACACCCCTTGTACCCATTACACCAGCCGGAGAAGTATCGAAAAGCATTACCATGGACTTTATCACAGACCTACCAATTTCACAAGGCTTTGACAGCCTCTTAGTCATGGTAGATCAATTCAGCAAAGCAATCATCATTACCCCTTGCCACAAGACAATCACAGCAGACGAAACAGCAAACCTGATCATGAACAATGTCTGGAGAAGAATAGGCCTTCCAGTGCAAATAATATCAGACAGAGGCCCTCAATTTGCAGCAAAGGTTACTCAAGAACTATGGAAGAAATTAAATGTCAAAGTATCATTGAGCACAGCATATCACCCACAGACAGATGGAGAAACAGAATGAGTTAACCAAGAACTAGAACAATACCTACAAATATTTTGCAACTACCAAGTGGACAATTGGGCAGAACTAATTCCCTTTATGGAGTTTGCACATAATGCCAGACAACACAGTGCAACAAACAAACCCCCTTTTGAGGTCTGGTACAGCTTTAACCCAACATTTGCTCCACCCCTCTCCTTTACATCAAAGTTCCCCTCGATCCAAGAAAGACTCATGAGACTAAACCAACTTAGAGAAGAAGTAGCTGCCTCTCTAAATTGAGCAACTGAAATCATGAAACAATCAGGACCTCAATCCCCAACATTTCACTTTAAAGAAGGAGATCAAGTATGGTTGGAAGCCACAAATCTACAAACCACTCACCCAAAAGCAAAACTAGCCCCTCAACGTCATGGACCATTCAAAGTCATCACAGCATATTCAGTAAATGTTCGCCTCAGAATTACCAAGGTCTTGGAAGATACACCCAGTTTTTCATCATTCCCTGATTAAACCTTACAAAGAAACCACTGCCCATGGTCCTAACTTCTCAAACCCACCACCTATACTGGTCAAAGGAGAAGAACAATACAAAGTAGAACAGATCTTAAGCTCTCGACTTTCCCCAAACCGCAAAGGGATTCAATACTTAGTAAAATGGAAAGGATACACTGCTGCAGAGAATACCTGGGAACCAGCATCTAACCTATCTAAAGCACAATTACTAGTCAAAGAGTTTCATCAGAAATACCCAAAAGCACTTAAAGCAATTCCCACCAGGGGTATCCCCTAAACTTAGACACACACCATGACCTCCATTGACAATTATCTCAACCCCTGTCATTGACAAATCATTCAAAGACCCCCTGCAATTACCTGCACCCAATCAACCACAGCCATTCCAAGAATAAACCATAAAGCAGAGAAAGAACCTCCACAGAGAAACAGACCCTGAAACATCTTATGCAAACCACTCCATCAACTCTACTCTTTTATCCAAAGAAACCAAGAACCCTTAACCATTGCAGGAGCAACAGATCTATAAAGAGGGGATGAATGTTGTGAACTAAGGCCAGGCCTTGGCTATATATCATCCTGTTAATAGCTCAACAAAGCCCTTTCGCTTTGTACCCTCTACCCACCTCTGTTCCCAATCAACTTCCCTCCTAACAAAGCATACATTGCAAAGGATGTCACAAGAACCGGTACATCGGACCGGACTGGCAACCGGGCAAGCCTACCCAGACACGACTCATGTTTCCTGCACGTTTCTATGACTCATTCTACCTCATTTGTACCACCTGTTTCCTGCATGTTCTAGCACAATCGCCTCGTTGTTGCCTTATGAATACTATTTGATATAGTATTCTACATGTATATAAGACTGCTATTTGACAAGAACAAGCCTCAAGCTTGTTCTTCTGTGAAATACACTGGATACTCACTTTGGATCTTGTAGGCTTGCAAGTACTCAAGCAATTGTCTCTGAAAGCATCTCAATCCTCTAAGTCTTTGAACGCGAAGACCTATTGTCCCTATTTTGCTTCAGCATTGTCATCTCCGAGATCCCTAAACTCATGAAGACTTAGTGTCTCGCTCGACTCCCTGCACTTGTCTCGCACGTGAACTGATTTGTCAGCAACACTGCCCCCAGTCGGTGACATTAGAACAAGCTTCTCTCTCTTCTCGAACCCTCGACCCCAAACACATATTCACACATCCACCCTGAATATACCAATTTCTCCTTGAAACATGACCTCTATGGCTAGAGACTGGAGGTATAAAGGCCAAGGAAAGCCTTCCACTCAAGGACTGGGACAGCTGAGACTCCCATTCAAACTGAACCCGGATGCCGACATCAGCCTTGTCCCAGAACAATTCAGACAGAATACCTTGTTCCGAAAACTAGGAATAGACCCCACCCCATGGACTGGCTTCTTTGCACCCTACAAGCAAGCCAAAGTAGCCCTTGGAACACTCTATGGAGTGTGGTTCAACCTCAAACGACACAAAGATTACTTTGCAGCTGTCCATGTTGCACGCCCCACCTTTGAACTAAAATTTGACCCTCTTGAAGGATTAGACATGGATGTACTAATTGCTTCTGGAGAACCGGTGCCACGCTTGACTCGTGAGTCAACACCTGCACCTGCAGAATCAATGGAGCAAGAAGCCCCCATCATGTCAACAGTTCAAGTTGCTGACGACGAGCCTGAAGTACCTGTTCCACAACAACTCGCATCGGCTGGCACAACACAAGCCTTTCCACAACCAGCCTTATTTCAAGGCTTTGGAGGATGCGGAAGACAACCTCCAAGCCCTGACCCCCATGACTACAACACACATGCCACATACAACTGTGACACACGCCCCTCCGACAACAGCAAACTCAAAGGCATCCCTCCAAAGACTTTCAACAGCAACCGCACACGCACCCACACATTCCTCACAGCCTTCCAATGCTTCATGAGGATGAACTTCAACAGCAAAATTGCTCAAAATCCCATCAAGAAGTGCGCCTACTTCTTGTCACTGATGGAAGGACCTTGCGTAGACGGTTGGGTCGAAGCCATGGACGAATGGCTTGAAAAAGTCATGATGGACCCCGATGAGATCCCCTTTGGATTGACAGCCTGGCAGGCCATGGAACAGCAATTCAGATGGGCATTTACCAACTATGCCAAATGCAAGCATGCACAAGACCAACTTCATGAACTCAAGATGAAAGATAACAACTTGGATGAATACATAGCCAACTTCGAACTATTGGCACAACGTGGGTCCCTACACACAGACAACCCTATGGTCATGCACCTTTTCGCATGCGGCCTCCCCAAACCTCTGGTTGAAGCCATTATCAGCCAGGAAGACCCTGTCACATTCCAAGAATGGATCTCTGATGCACAAAAGCAACATTGCATTTGGATGCGCAAATGCATGGTCCTGACCGATCACGCCAACATGCACAACCGCAATACAAATCTGAATCGCCTCTGGGCTTGTCTCTCCACCTGGGGCACGAGCAGCAACACCACTAATAATGCCACCATGCCATGTGCACGCCTCCCCCCTCGTGACCTGAATGCAATGGACACTAGCGCCAGTGCAGCACACAAAGCCTTTACCAAAGCCGATAAAAAAAAACATTGTGCTGAAGGCAGGTGCTTCCACTGTTCAAAACAGGGACACCTCTCCAGGGACTGCCCCATGAAACCAAAATGCGAGACAACACACGCACGCACAGCAGAGGTAACTGCAACCACATCTGAATCCTCTGTCATCGAAATTGTCCAAGGAAAATGCAACCATCAAAGCCGCAAAGGCTGCAAAGGCTCTCTCTAAAAAGGAGAGAGAAGAATTTATTAGGATGCTGACTGAAGAAGTTGAAAAGGAGGGAGAAAAGGATTTTTTGGATGCCTGAGCATTGTCATGAACCATTCTCTGGAGAGGGCCCTTGAAGGACCCTTCCTTATAAGAGGAAACCCAGCCTCTATGGTGTCACCCTGTTCACACGAGCAAAAGGGGTGAGTAGAGGTGTCCACAATATTGCGCGTGCATTGTTGCGCGAGCGATTCTCGGCACAATCGACATACAGCAAGCCCCACTTAATGGCAACCCTTCTAGCAATAAAGGACAGTATTAGGGCCCTTCTAGGGACCCTTTAGGACGACTCTAGGTGCTCTACAAGGGGTACTAACCCGGTATCAAAGACTCTACAACACGTTATTAGACCAACTCTAATAACTATAGAATGAACTATAAGGCAATACTAAGGACCTTAATAGAAGTATTAGGGTCGACTCTAAGGACCCTAATAGAGCTATATAAGGGCCTTATAAGATAACACTATTCCCTAACCAAACTCCAAGTCCTCAAATGACCGGCCCTAAACTAACTAACAGGAAATGAATCAGGTGCTCGCACGTGCACTAGAACAGCAAACATGTGGACAATGAAAGCTCTTACTCATCAGGAAAAGCCTTCTTACTCAGCAGCTTACTGAGCATGACTGAGCATGCTCAGTAAGCACACCCCGACTTCTTACTCAGCACTCTATGGTGCTTGATAACAAGGTTATGACTTGTTCTCTATTTAGCAGTTCTCTTGTAGTATATAAGCGCTCAATAAAGTAGCGGACAGTCCTCAGACTGTCCATTTGTTTACGGCACTCTCCATCCCTGGGATACTCCTTTAAGGACCGTCCCCTTGTGACTATCCTGGCCTCTTCTCTGCATGACTGCTCCACTCTCACAGTAACAATACCTCTCTGGTATTTGTTACTACTCTGGACTCTACTCCTTGCCCACGCGGTCTTTGATGTCTATCAACTCGTCTTCAAGCTTATCCCTCACTCTTGAACTGGATAGTTTAACAGTGAGTCTTGATAAGCATAATGGGAATAGCTCGGGCATTAGGAGTTTCCAATACTATCAAAAAGTCAATGCAGGTCAACTTGACAATGTACATTGGAACTATGAAAGCTGAAAAGAAAGTTGCACTAATCGACAGTGGAGCAACCAAATGTTTCATGTCCCCAAGATTGACAAAAGAACTTCAATTGAAAATACGAAAACTACCAACACCCAGGACAGTAAAGAATGTCGACAACACTCCTAACCGTTTAGGAAAAATCAACCAGGCAGTAGACCTAGAACTAAAACTACTAGGACAAAGAAATAAACACCAATTCCTCATGGCAGATATTGGACAAGATGACCTAATCCTCGGATACCCCTTCCTCAAATCCATGAACCCTAAGATTAACTGGACTAAGGGGATGCTGATGGGAAGGGTAGTCCTATCTGGAGACCAAGAAACACCAGACTGGATAAAAGATCTCACCCAATGGGAAGAAGATGATGAACTTCAGATGCAAACCCAACTACAAAAGACTACGATTGCTCAACAATTAGCAGAATCACAAGTTGAACAAAAACAACTAACCTGGCAACAGATAGTCCCCCCTCAATATCACACCTATGGCCAAGTCTTTATGGAACAAGAATCAGAAAGATTCCCTGGACCTAGAAAATGGGACCACACCATCGATCTCAAACCTGATGCCCCCATGACAATTAATTGTAGAGTCTACCCTCTTTCACCCAAGGAAAAGGAAGAACAAGGAGAGTTCCTCAAACAAAATCTATGATTAAAATGGATTTGAAGATCTAACTCGCCATATGCAAGCGGTTTCTTCCTAATCAAAAAGAAAGATGGCAAATTTTGACCAGTACAAGACTATAGAAATCTAAATAAATGGACAATACCTAACGTCTACCCACTTCCCCCAATCCCGGAACTAATACACGCCCTAGCAGGCAAAGAATGTTGAAGCAGATGGGCGCAGGTTATGATAAAAGCGATAAGATCCTTAAGATCTATCAAAGATATTTCAGTATTGTGTAAGACAAGACTGTAAATCAGTAATACCTATCAAAGATATCTACAACGCGTGATTAGATGCGATAGATAAGATAGGAAACAGTAAGTACTCACTTCAGTATTGTGTAAGACAAGACTGAAGCGATCTAGCTAATTGAGTGCCTCTTAAATACGCGAAAGTGTCTCTAAGCAAAGTAATCATAACTACCAACTTGTATCATAAAGGATCAGTTGTTAGTAGCTACCGATTGTCATCAATTAACTTATCATTGTAACATACGCAGGCTGCAGCATCTGAGCTGAGCCGGTCCGGGCTGATCCGACGCATGAACGACGCGCGTGAGCCGGGAGCGCCCGGTCCGTGGGAGCCGACGCGTTAACGCGACTGGGCTGTGATTACATCAGACTGCCCAAAGCAGTGGTAATCTCAACATCCCCCCGTGATTGATACAGTCGGTCGATGCGAGATAAGATCTGATCCAGTGACACAAAAGACTGGAGTCGCGTGTGGGCGTGCAGCGAAGTGGACCATCAATACGTAGACGTCCTGATAAGATAGGACTGCAAATGAATGAAAAGTGGGTGAGTCCAGAGACTGCGAGTCGAAAGACTCCAAGAGGGAGGGTGAATGCGTGTGGACGCGTGTAAACGCACAGTCGAGAGACTGCAAGAGAAAGTGTGTGAACGCGTGTGAGCATACAGTCGAGAGACTGCAAAGGAAGTGTGTAAACGCGTCCAGATGTGCACATAGAGGAGGCTTCCAATAGAACGCTGATATTGCCTAGTCTTCATATAGGCGTTGCTTCTCTGGAGTGCTTGATCAACTGCGTTTCCAGCGTCGGAACTGGAGCGGAATGCTGGAAGCGGAGCGGAAGTCCGTCATCCCGAGGTGAGACCTCCGAGATTACAGGAGCGGAGTGGAATCCGCCATCCCGAAGCGATCCGAGATGTACCTTGATTGATCGATGTCTGTGTTAGCCGAGCGATCGCGTGAAACGCAGATCCCGAGGTATGACGCGATCTCGCCTAGATCTGTCAACTCGTAGCGCGTAGACAAAGATAGATGTGTGAGGTGTATGCCCGCAGAGGTGGGCGTGGAAACTGTGAGAGTTCGCCTAAGATAGTAACGTCATCGACACAGAGGATAATGATGAAATGATAAAATGATAATGCGATCCCCCCGCGTCTTGGCGATGACATATGCCCGCATGAGAATGCGTGCGAGTGAACGCGAGCCACTAAGGACTCCATGAGAGCGTAAATCCCATGTACGATAGGTCTGTGTAAGACCAGATAAGTGCTTTTGGTGTGATGAAACCTTGCGGTTGCTCCAAATGAATCTAATCTTCATCACCCAGTGAGCCGAAGAGGGACGCCGACTGGACGTCTTCGGATCTCCCAATCCTATAGCGCGATCAACGCTAATAAAGAGTCGCTAAGACTCGGACCTGGCTACTGGTGAGAAGGTTTCATCAACTACAATGCCTTCGACTTGGGTGAACCCCTATGCAATTAGAAGGCGCGTGCGAAATCTCTTGACGGATTTGCAGTGCGTAACACACCCATGCTGATAAGATCAATAAGATCATTGAGATCCCAGGTACCAGTTTACGCAAGTGCGCCGATCACATATGGATACGCGACTTGCCACCCGTCGGCAGATTCC
Organism: Russula earlei; assembly: GCA_025769875.1. Classification (NCBI taxonomy): domain Eukaryota; kingdom Fungi; phylum Basidiomycota; class Agaricomycetes; order Russulales; family Russulaceae; genus Russula; species Russula earlei. Next base: position 2,877 of record JAGFNK010000175.1, on the reverse strand, counting down.
GATAAAGGGGGCTTTCCCGATATGTAGCCTCTAGATCTATTCCGCTGTAGCCGAGCCGTATGCGACAAGCGCCCTCTCGGATCTGCGTGCGCAGTCCCTCCGAGATATTTCGGACGCGGACGCGAGCAAGACCCAGAATGTCTAAATGAGAGTGGACGCGGGGAACAGATGGAGTGTCCCGACGGTGCCGAGTGAGTTTGGCATGATGTACAGGCTGTGTGCGGTGAGGCGGAATGAGGGGATCTGGCTGTGTGATGCGGGGTAAGGTGAAGTGAGTGTGGTGTGTAGGGAGTCTAATGGGGTTTCCGGAGATGCGCAATCAACTGGTTTGTGTGAATTTGGCATTGAGTATCACCGATCCTGTAAGGACCAAGAATTATGCAGGCGGAGCAGTGTTAGTAACATGTCCCCTGAGTAGCAGTATGTCTGCGCTTGTCGCGCGACGATAAGATTATGACGGTCAGGCGTGTGCAGATACGCCCTACATCTGAAGACGTGGAATGATGAAGCTGGATGAAGTGTGCACCCACTGAGAAATGCGTGATGGAGTCCGATTGTAGATATGGATGGCAGTGTTAGTATTTAGCTCCAGGACCCGAGAGTGAGACCAGCGCCGTGCAACTGTGAGCGCGTGTTGTCTCCAAGGGTCTCAGTCTATCTTTCGGCTCCTCCGTTCTCCTGTGGTAAATCTGGCATTGTTAATCTGTGTGATTCCTCGCTGATCCAAGACTGATCTGAGCGCGTGTTGCCCAATAGCTAGCGCCTCGAATTGATCTCGCATGTAGCAGATTGGCTAAGGTACCGTAGATAATTTGTAGCCGAGGATCCGATCGCTAAGGGGCAGCCGAGAAAAGAAGTCGCGTTCGCTAGCCGAGCTTGCTAGCCGAGTGCATACCCCGGACAAGATGACTGATCGTGATCCGTAGCGCTAAGCGAGATCCGAGTACCAGAATCACTGTAGTAGATTAACGCGCGGTGGAAACATATGTTCCATGCGCTGATGCGAGATGTGGAATGAAAAGGGCACTTCTGTGCGCGTGTAGAGCTGGAGTTATGAAATGAATATGATGAACAGTATATTGTGCTCCAGATTTGCGCGATCTTCCAATCTTTTGATGTGTAAATTTGAACACCCCTCTTGAGTGTATGTGATGCATCCCTCGTTCCAAAGTAGCGCGCACACTGAGTAGTCGCGTGCATCGGCCTTCGGTACATGTATGATGTCTATGAGGGTTAATAGAATATCTCCAACTCCTTCCGGCTGGCAGGACGGATACCAATCCAGTCCAGATCTGTCTGATGACTGCAAGACCTCCCAGAGTAACGCATCTGGAGGCCGGAGCACAATAAATGAAGTCGGGAGTCCGGAACGGACTAATGTAATGGGTAGCTCCGTGGTCGATCAAGATCTAGCCACCGCATAAAGGGAAACCCGAATCTCATCTTCATCGGATGTCCGATACCTCGGTGATAGTGCAGTAGTGCCCACTATGTACGCGCTGATGTTCCTGTCAGTGCCTGTCACTTTGTCTTTCGTCGCCTTCTCCCTTCTCTTCCGATAGTCCGGAGTGTGTGCCCAAGTTTGTTGCAATAATTGCATTGTGTTTCGGACGTAGCGTTGTCTATCTTTATCGGAATGTCTGTATTAAGTGAGGGTGGAGAGGCCGGCCTGACGACCGGGGAAAGGTCCATCGGAGCGCCGGTGGCTAGAATTGTTTGACGCGACAGCCGAGTAAGCGTCGGATAACGCTTTAGTGAATATGAAAGTGATAAGGAGATTCGATATGAGTATGTCGTCGTTTAGGAGAGTGATTCTTGCATCGTTTAATTGTTGCAATTGTGGGAACGCCGGATGTATGTCGTCTAGGAATGTGCCTGTGAGGGCTACGAATGAGTATGAATGCTGACATTTGATCCAACGCCGCCGTATGCGCGTTTGAGTTCCTCCCACTTGAGCTTGCAAGTAAACAATTTTTTTCGTTACAGCCAATGTGACCTTTCTGAACGTATATTTCAAGAGCGCGTGCATCTAAGGGAGATCTCCCCCAGCGTCCCAAGTGGTATTGCTGGAGAGACTATCATCTGTGATGTGCGACACGCGATAACTATTCATGATTGTGGGGTAATGGCCAGTAAGCGAGATGACCAAGCGAGTGATCGAGATTTCGGGAGGGAACGTAAACATGGTGCGAGGGTACCGTGAGTAAATGTTAGGTAAACGTGGATTGCCAATCCGGGCTAATGGAGCGGTTGTTGCCGGATTAATGAAGATAAATCAGTACCCCTGACGCGTGATAGCGCGCGCGTCAATCCTTCGGCTCCAGAAACCAAGGGAGTAGGGTGTCGTCTGATTAACAGAGGCTCTTGAATAAGGGAGATGTATATCGAGGAAAAATGATGAGCTTGTGTGTTGATCTTCGCCTTTGGAATTTAGACACGGTCAGGGCCCATAACCTGTTGAAGCAGATGGGCGCAGGTTATGATAAAAGCGATAAGATCCTTAAGATCTATCAAAGATATTTCAGTATTGTGTAAGACAAGACTGTAAATCAGTAATACCTATCAAAGATATCTACAACGCGTGATTAGATGCGATAGATAAGATAGGAAACAGTAAGTACTCACTTCAGTATTGTGTAAGACAAGACTGAAGCGATCTAGCTAATTGAGTGCCTCTTAAATACGCGAAAGTGTCTCTAAGCAAAGTAATCATAACTACCAACTTGTATCATAAAGGATCAGTTGTTAGTAGCTACCGATTGTCATCAATTAACTTATCATTGTAACATACGCAGGCTGCAGCATCTGAGCTGAGCCGGTCCGGGCTGATCCGACGCATGAACGACGCGCGTGAGCCGGGAGCGCCCGGTCCGTGGG